>WHVE01000353.1:0-129216 GCA_015178995.1 Trichophaea hybrida | reverse complement strand
TTGATGCGTTTCTTTTCATCGCTTGAGGCGGATCCTGCGTCGGGAGCATTAGGTTCCTCGTCCTCGTCAAAGTCGATCTCGGGCTGATGTTGCTCTAGTATAAGAATAAATCCGTCTTCAAAGATGTAGCCCTTATCTGGAAGCCTGTTTCGTGTGATTGTTCCGACTTTTTCTCCGTGAACATTTTGTAGATGTGTAAAGAAGAACTTTAGATAGATGTACGTTTGGCCACAGAACATGCACAAGATTCGGGAATTCATGGTATCAATGATGTTTCAGAGGCTGAGTACAAGAATTCTGTTTCTAGTTGAAGAATTGACTCGGTCAAACGAAAGTATTGTACATAAGACCAATTGATTGTATCATGTGATTTTCAACGTCAGGTCAGGTTGCTTTCTTTTTCTCAGGGGTCCGATCGCAGAAAACTTCACAAATCTGTGAACTCCTTACACACGACAATATCTAGACGACAATATCACTTGAGCAGATTCACAGCGTTGAAAGAGGGTAAGAGCGCAAAATGCTGCTCGTCTGGGGAATAGATTCGTACCTCATATGCATCTCTTCTGATGCTTACTTCAAAAGAAGGCACGATGGTAACTTATACACCATATAGTCAAGTATAGAGGAGCATCACTATCATCAGGCCGAACTACGTCATTGCCTTGAATACAAGGGCAGTAACTCAAGAACAGTGAACCTGATCATACGAGTATCTTGAGCATCGTGATGAGTAACTCACTCTTTACCAAACTTTCATTCGAATACATAATCCTTGAAGCCTTCAACTAGAAGTAAGACATCGTAATACAGAGCCGTTCAAGAAGAAGCCTGGTGGGTGTGGGGCGGCCAAACATATATATCTCCCATCTCTCCCCCGAAATGACTCCATATTCTCCAGCCTTCTCTTCCTGCTTCATACTCTCTCTTACTGATACTTCCGATCATTCTCCTTAGCCATAACTTCCCTGCCCGAGGCTGGAATCTCTGTCTGACTCCACGATGAAATTTATATCTCACAACTTCATAGGTATTCTCCACGCATTAGTTGCTCTTTCGATCAGCTAAGTTCCTCGTTCGAAAGATGGCTCCCAAGAACATAAACATTGGCCAAGGCTAGGGGGATAAAGGATGTGAGTGTTTGCGGAGACGCTTGCTGTTGGAGGAACCGGTGCCAGTGCTGGGCGGAGAGATAATATAGTTAGGTCTCAAATCGAGCTTATGGCCTTGCAAAAGAATCGATGGTAAGAAAGGCATGGGAGACAAAAAATGGATGACTTCCTCAATATCTCTTCAGACATCGAGGAATTGACTCCGCACACGGCAAAATTCCTGCGTGATAAGAAGGCACGAGACTGACGATGTCGTACAATTCATGGCCGCCCTTGACTATTTCACCCAGAGGCTCTCCGATCGGCCCGAGTGGCAGGCCTCTTTGAATCGTCTAAAAAGTCAAAGAAATGGGCCGTTGAACTTTGTATGAAATCTCATCCTCTTTGTGATCTTTCTAACATGCAGTCAGCTGATGATGACGATGAATCCGACTCGCCAACCGAGCAAAAGCGCCGACGAGCCACGGGATGGTTTCAGCACCAGAAAGTTCTTCACCGATTGCAATTACAGTTGCATACGTTTCCCCCGAAGGGCCGAGAAGCAGAAGGTCAGAGTTTCACCTATAAGTGGCCTCGGGAGACGATTCCTCGTCGTCACAATGAATTCCTTGGGTTCGTCGACCTCCTTGAGTGACCTGACGCAATCACTGGTACATTCAATCCCTGATTCGACAAGAACTATTAGGGCCATCTGGGCAGTTACGGTAGAAGATCATGGAGTTTTGAAGGCTGCAAGGAAGAACAAGGTGGTCATTTTCTATAACAACCAAGCATTGAGTGGGTGGCTCGCTCGGGCGAGCCATTATCTGATCCGCTCTATATGTTGTGTACCATCGCAACTCATCAGATCCTGCATGCCTGATTCACCAATTCCAGCAATCGTCCCTTTTTCGACCAATCAGCACTTCTTCCTGAGGCTCCAAATATCCTGTGTATGACATTGATGAAGAAGATGATGTTGAGAATAGTGCATTTAAGGAGCAGCTGCGATCTCTCCCATGGAGCTGGGCGAGCCTGAAAAAGAGGGAAATCATGGTCCAAAAGCGTATCATATGCCAGCAGTGGATGCTCAAATGTATGCGGGCAAGGGCTGTGGGATTTTATGCTGACTGGACAAATACTGATGTTGATGAGTCAGAGGTTACCTGGCTCAATGATAATCCCTACATTATAAATCCTCCGTTGCCGGGAACAATTTCTCTGCCAAAGAAAAAGTAGGTCGCTTGTCTCAACGAGTGGATTACACGTGGGGAACTATTTCTGACTGGTCTGAATGACAGTGGTAGCGATAATGAATAAGATGGAGTTTTTGGTCCTGTTTTTGGTCACATTTTTAGTTTTGTTCTTTGTCCTGTTATTGCTTTTGTGTCAGTTGGTATTTCTTGTCAGGATTAATGGTTCCTTCAGTTCAACGCGGGAATTTTGTAATTACACGGTGTTTTTAATCTTTTGATGCTCATGCTATTTTTTATGCAATTGATGGAGATTCGCATCATTTGGAGGTTTTGATATTGACCTATTTTTATCCATGCCCTTAACTGGCCGTCCATGTCTTGGCTGGAAGTAAGCAACCTGATTGGTCAGCTAGGTAAGTGCGAATGTTAAATAGTTTTCGTACAAGTGCAATAGCATGGCAGTGAATATACCTATAGAATATTTTTGCTATCTCAATGTAGAAGTTCTTCGCTGCGACGAGTGTATTCTTGGACTTATCAAAGATATCATACGTACCGAATGCTAAGCCATTCCTCATGGGGGAATGCAACTACACAATGATTAGCGGCTGACCGAGTGGTTTCGGCGTTGGTGGACCGCTATCGTCTAATCAACCAATGGATACCATGCGCTATATTCTGGTTGCCGGAGCTCCACGTCAACCGGCTCACTGACTACCTATTTAGTACTAAGCGATAATATCATTTCGAATATATTCTTGGCAAGTCTAGAGGGAAATAAGATTACAAAAGCCGCCGTTTGGACAAGAGTATTCTGCAGCGCAACGAGCGAATTCTTCGTTCTTTTAGTATATGCCTTTACCCCTAATCTATCACTTTATCCTTGCACTTTCCTCACCCCTTATTCATGCTCTCTTATAATGGCTGAGAACTTCACCGCTTCATCACAGCGAGTGGAACCTGCACAAAGACGAAGATACTCAGGACGACCATCCTCCCCTCACCCCTGTCGTCGCTCCAGGAGAATCCATCATGATGACGACGAGTACGAATTCCTCGAATATTCAACCAAAGTCGATCTTCCACCTTCTCCTCCACCTCCTCCTCCACCATCAACCAGACGTCGCAGAGTAGAGATCCCCGATCTGTACGAAGAATCGCCGCGTCGCAATGAAGAGAGCCCGCGCATAGTCCCATATTTGGCACCTTCAACATCATCTCTAGGGAAACGACCTTCACAGGAGCATCTGACTCCACCCGCACAGGTGCCAAATCGTGATAATGTACTAATAGTTACAGACGAAGTGGAGGAGGGAGCTCTCACAAGGGCAACTAGCAAGCGCAAAGTAATCGACACCTGTCCGAACGAGTAATTTACTTGACATAATGCTGATGTTCTTCACTTAGAAGCGCTCTCCTGCCAAGTATAGTAAGCTTGCACGCCAGGTGGCTAAGTCGCTCAGAGAAGTCATGACATACGAACCTATGATTGACGAAATTACAGGGATTGTTGCAGGCTCTGAATTCACCAACCAATCGAGCATCCTCGGCATCCCAGGCAGGATTCTTGACATGATGAAGAATACAATCATCCACTTCACTTTGTTCAAGGACCCATTCGCTGGGCCGGCAACACGAACAGCACAGCTACATGTCTGGTGGCACGAAGGCTTGAAGAGCATTAGCCCAAGGGATGTTGGGATGGAGCCTACGCAACAATGGTTGGCAAGAGTAAGTTCTTCGTTCAAATGCGTTGGTTCTTTACTGACAAACAGTGCTTGGCCAAAATCACTACGGTTTGTAGTACATTGGCCCATAGGGCGAAACAGAGTATTCAGTCACTTTATGAGCTGAATAATAAGCCGGAGACGGAGGTGTTGAGGAAAGTGGGCTGGCTTTTGGAGAAGGATAGGTTCACCTGTCCCCGTGCGGGTCGCGATGCATGTTGCCCTTGATTTGACGCATAATTTACTCTACTGATGGCTGATATTTCATTAGGACTTTCGCTTCCGATTCGCTGCTCCTGAAGTAACGGAGCTTATCTATAGCACCTACTTCGGTGGGACTAGACAACTTGGAAGTACCGATAGGCAGATGATCAGAATGATCAACCCGACCTTTGTTATCTTCGCTGCGATGGCGCTCTGGCATGCTCTGTCGGCCTATAAGACTGGAACCTACATACCTCCTCGAGACTTCTCACCTACTTCCCCGGCTGCTTGTATGTATCATTTCAATTGTACGAGCGAGTCTAACACGCGTTTGGCAGTGGCTTTCAAACGTCTGGAAGATGACTTCCTGTCTTCATCGGCAGAAGTGCAAGCGAAAAAGATCTCCAATATACAAGTGGCAATTCGCACGAAGTGGAAAGAGTGCGGGCGCGGAGACGACATCCCAAACATCGGCTGGAACGACCAGGCCGATCACGACGAGGATTTCGTCACTTGGATCCCCGAGGACCTTGCTGCCACTGACGAGGAATTCGCACGCATACACGAGCGCACGGTGCTGGCTGAGCATTTACTCTTTCAGCAGTCAGAGACCACTCCGAATACAAGTTTCGCTGATGTCAATGCAAGTGACACTGGTACTGTGGTGAACGATGAGAATACCCCTCCGGACGATCAGGCTACGCTTCCGGAGAACAACATTGATCCTTCACTTGCCGATGACCAGGTTTGATAGCTGCTGTTGCTGTTGCTGTTGCTGTTGCTGTTGCTGTTGCTGTTGCTGTTGCTGTTGCTGGTGCTGGTGCTGAATTTCTCTTGTTATTGTCGTTCCTGCTCGTATCGGCGCGTAATCTGCTTGTTATTTTGCTGTCGCTGCTGCTGTTGGTGCTGCTGTTGCTGTTGCTGCTGTTGCTGGTGCTGCTGTTGCTGGTGCTGAATTTCTCTTATTGTCGTTCCTGCTCGTGTCGACGCATAATCTGCTTGTTTTTATTGTTGATGCTGCTGCTGTTGATGTTGATGCTGCTGTTGCTGGTGCTGAATTTCTCTTGTTATTGCTCATGTTGACGCGTAATCTGCTTGTTATTTTGCTGTCGCTGCCGCTGCTGTTTCTCTTGTTATTGCCGTTCCTGCTCGTATTGACGCGTAATCTGCTTGTTATTGTGGCTACTGTTCTCGGAGGATTTTAATGGGGTTAAATTGAATCGAAGCATTTGGATTTTGGCACTCTTGAGAATTATCGTATCGTGAGAAACTAAGGCTTCAATAGAGCAGATGCTACGCGTCACAACGAGGAGCACAAGCATTTCAAGAGCTATAAGCTTGGTATTCACATTCGTATAACTGAGCTTGTAAAGCATGACAATATTATTATCGCGGTTGAGACTGGCAAGAATGGAGAGATTAAGTGTTAAACGTGGACTTCAGAATTACAACCCCAATTGCAAGAGGTTAACAGCGTTGGCGATGGTTGGTGAATGCTTCGTGATGAGTAACCGAAGCTTTTGCATGAGTAGAATCTTCAATGAGGAATAGACAAGGATGGTTGTGTTATTGGAGATATTTGGCGTTGATGATGAGTTGGTGAATGCTTCATGAAGAGTTGGCGAAGATCGCGACAATGGAACCAGGTTCATGAAGATGTGGTGAATTCGTTATGAATGCTTGACATCGCGTGCGATCAAGCGCGTTGCTTGCCCAGAGTTTTTGAAACTCAAATTCAAACATTTCGTTGTCAAGCTCGACAACGTCAGTGAGCTCGACAACGTACTTTTCGTTTTTCCTGATGTTGACAATATACATATTGGAAAGCCTATTCATTTAGTTCAGAATCATTGTGTAATTTTCAACATTTTAAGTGAAGCTCCTAGCCTGCCATCTGTAATACTGGGAGCATCATTCCAGGTTTATCCAGTCAAAGAGTATCCGTACCAAAATTGTGCCTCTTTCATAGGTAGGTTAAGAGCTTCGCTCACAATGTGAAAATCACTAAAAGAATCTAAACAAAACGAATAGGTTTTTCAATATGTATATTGTTCAGGCTTGTTCTTCTTTCAGAGAAGATTGATGCACTTTCTACCCTTGAAGAACTCAGAGGTCTTTATACCTCTTTCTTCGCATTTTAACAAATACTTCCATCTATACTTTTCTCTAGAGCTCCAACACCAAGGCCATCTTTGAACCAATGCCCACTTATTTGCAACTACGATGGTCCTTCATCTCTCAATTCTCTATTGTCTTTATTATCATTGGATTATAATCAGACCATCAGTATCCTTTATAACTTGAAGCTTATGGGCTTGTACCTCTGAACTAGTGGTATTCTTTTGATCTGATGACCTCCAGACGAATAGGCCTCTTGTGATAGAGAACAGCTTCACTGTTCAGAGTCGGCACAGATTCTTAGGTCATTGGCTTGTTGGCCGGCACCATACAGCTTTTTGCCAGCTGTTTATTTGTTATCAGTGAGTCATCAACTTCATGGCAAATGCTATTAACCTGTTTGTTGGCTGTGTATTCGATATTGGCAATTCAGAGCAGACGGAACTGTGGCCATTCACTAGCTGTTGTTATTTATCGATAGTGTGGATATTTGTTTGCTGGCCATCGGAAAAGATTGGCTCTGTCATCTGAGATGAGTGATAGCTGATGATATCCAATGAGGAAAATTGTGGGCGATTGTACATAACCCTGCTGCAAATTTGCTAGGTGTAACAGCATCCAAGCGGTTTTGAAGTGAATATGGATACTTGTTGAACCACTAAACCTGGGGTAATGCTCCCAGTATAACAAAAATTATATATGATTCATTGCAATTCTTCGAATTAGGATGTCATTGGCTACCACTTGATTTGGATATCTGAACCAATCATTTCAAATTTCTATGAGTTTGATCATCTACACCTCAAATGAGCAGTGGATACTTATTATCTGTCTCAGTCTTCTCTATTTCAAATCATAAATATTTGACCAACAACTATACATACAATTAATCAGCAACTAAGGCCACTGAGAGATACCAGCCAAGTTAATAACTATCAGAAACCTAAACATATATTTCAACTGTAAACTGCAAAGCTACTTTCTATGAAATGAAGTCTATTTATCTGGAGGTTATCGAATTGAATGGATACCGAACATTGTGAGACTGTGAAATATAGTGTTAATATTGAATAGAATATTAATAGTCTGAATATTGTCACGGATATGCTGAGTGATGATGGATGTTATAGTGATGATTGGTGGGTATCATGAATAATGAAGCATGACGAGCATGAAATCAGGTTTTGAATAGAGATTAAGCATGATGAGAAGAAAATCAGGTTTCGAACAGAAAGCAACAGAATTGTACAAAAGCAATGTACAAAGAAAGCAGGAGTTTGGAGGTATTATGGAACCAGTGAATCACTGTAAATAAACCAGGGGTTCATTGAAGGATAAGTTCCTTTCTTCACTCATTTTCTCATCTATAAAACACTCAATTAGCTTCAGCTTTCACTTCTTTCACACTCAGTGATTCTGAATCAAGTTTCTTGCATACAGTCCATGTCTTCTGAGCTACAGGCTACATGCAACCCTCTTAACCATCCAGCTTTCGTCCTTGCCCTATAGCTGCAAACTATTCTTGATTCTTTGGTCTGTCGGGCTGTTGGTTTTTATAACCGAGCTCTGAACCCTGAATATCTAAAGCCACACACCCTTGACATAAGAACAAGTCTAAACATCTATTCTACCCATTATATTCTCAGTTATATATTTGCCACTACTGTCCCCAGAGCAGTTGCTATTTTTGCCATAGATCTCGCACTACTTGCAGCACCATGTTTGGATCATTGAGCAACTTTGAAAACTGATTGATTGTTCACAGTTTCTGGCCACATATGTCTATCATTTGTTTTTGGAGTTTCCACAGACTTACCAACCATTTTGATCAATGGGAGAAAGCATCTGCACCTGTGTTCATATCTGTTCTTGTTCAGATAGAGCAGGAGCCTTAAAACAGTCCAACGAATTTGCAGAATTGCATTTTTATTTTCAGAATCCTTCAATCCACTGTACCTGCAAAATAGCATACCAGTGGGTTATCGGTTCCACTGGCAATTGTCAGACGGAGAATTCAATACCTTTTTCTACTGTATCGAAGAACACAATTGTATTCTTTGTTCACTCTGGAATCTTGGTCTTGAAACCCTTTTGCCCTGGTATCCAGCCCGACATTGATAAACAATTGGCCACTAGGCGCTGAAGTGTTGGAATCCCAATCAGCATATCTTGTGTGAAATTCCTTGTGGCAACGATTGCTCGATATACTGGAAAAGCGGTACCTGGAGGCACATCTGACATGAGTGCCTTGAAGTAGCACACACCTGTAGCTGGGGGATCAAAAAATATTTCTATCAATCACTATTGGAAAATTGAAAAGATGGAAGGCAGCTTCTTAGCACAAGTAGCTTGGTACATTGAGCTTTCCAGAATGACGCATGAAATGATACGGGGACAGATACTACTGGATATCACCATACTGAACCTAGGACAAGCCCTGGAAGTGGCGAATTGAATGAACGATACCCTAAGTCAACAACTAGAGGCACCCCTGTCTGAAGTCAAGAATCAAGTGAGCCGATGAAACGAACAAAATATTACACAGGTAACAACTATCAATAAAGTCCAAAAAAGATATTCTGCCCTAATAAAGGAAGGAAAGGACCGCCTAGCAAACCAAGAGCTGTGGATAAATGGACCCTTTTGTATGTGTAGAAGTGAATGTTATTGGTGATGCAGCCGAAGTCGCGCTAAAGCTAACTATGCGAGTGATCCGCAGAGCCACACTAATGCAGCAGAGCCGCACCCTAACATGACCAGCTGCATCACAACCTTCACCAATCATCTTCGAGAAACCTCTCGAAGAAACAAAACACCCTGATCAAAAACCAAACATGCCTCCACAACGTCTCTCGACCAGCCAAACAAAAGAAAACAATTGAGGTTCCCGTCTCGCCGCCACAACTGAGAAACAAACAAACAAACAAACAAACAAACAAACAAGATGCTTCCTCCAAAAAATGCAAATGAAACTTGCATCTCACGCCTTCTTCAATCTCGCTTTCCTTTTTCCCTTTGGCGGCCTGCCTATTTCCTTCCAATATTGGTTCACTGTCTCTTTTGCTTTTGCCATATTCTTCTCTGGCTCCCATGTGTTATCCTTCTCGTCCCATCCTTCCCATTTAACTTCGTATTCCCAACCGGTTCCATCAGAGCATGCCTGGTGATTTGCGATTGATTCGATGACATAACTTGTGCTTGCGCAGCTTGTCTGTACCGGCAGAGGTGGCGGACGCCAAGCGACTCTAGAATTGTCCGTGCGGTCAACCTTGAGCCTGCTGACGTTAACAGTATCATAGATCGCCATGTCATTTGGAAGATCTAATTCGACGGCGTTCCCACGTATTCGGAGGATCCCATATGGCCCAATGTAACGATGTACCAGTTTGCGGCATGTTGGGTTAACGTTTGCGTATGTGATTGGCAAATCCTTTGTATCTAGAAATACCTTCGCACTGGCGGTGATGGCAGGGTCGATTGGGCGTCGTGATTCATTTGCTTCGGCCGTCTGTTCATCTTGGGCATCATGGAGCGCATCCCGAGAGACTCCCAAAATACGCTGTAATCATTGGACGAATTCTCGGACTTGTAGGGTTTTCGCCGATTCATTGGTCTGTGGCCGTTGGAGGTCTGCAATTCAGTCTAGCGGCAAAGGCGGCTCATAACCAAGGTCGAGTTCGAATGGCGTGTGCTTTGTCGAATGGTGTACGGAAGAATCATAAGCATACTCTGCTAGTGGAAGATAGTTGTCCCAATTGGCTTGATCATGAGTTGCGAAGCCTCGCAAATAACGTACGACCATTTTATTCGAGTTGTCGGAGAGACCATCCGTTTCTGGACGGAACGCCGTTGACATGAGCACCTTCATCTGCAGGATCCTTGCAACCTCTCTCCAGTAGTCTGCTGTGAAGTGTACATCGCGGTCCAATACAACCTCCAGTGGCACTCCGTGCGAGCGGACAATGTCGTCGATGAATATGCGCGCAAAGGCCGGCACTTTGATTGTTTTCTTACAGGCTCGCCAATGTCCCCTCTTTGTCATGTGGTCAACAAACGTTACAATGCAGTCGTGGCCATTTGCTGAGATCGGCAGGTGAGTAATAAAGTCGATGCCGATTCTTTGGCAACGGCCTTTAGCTATAGGAAGTGGTCGTAGGAGGCCCATGGGTTTCCTGCTCCGGTGGTTGGTTCGATGGCATAAATCGCAGCCTGCAACGTATCACTGTGTATCTCGCCACATGTTCTTCCAGAAATATCTGTCTTTCATGCGCAAGTATGTTCGATCCGCGCCGAAGTGTCCCCCCGCAGGCGTGTCGTGGGTCTCAAGGAGAATTTGTCGCCTCATCGTCGTTGGAATACATAGCCGTCCCCGCTTAGCGTTCCTCCCTGACTCTCCTTCTTCCTCCTTCTCATTTGCCATTGTTTCTTCTATTCCGCCCTTCTTCCTTGCCCATCTTTCTTCTCCATCCTTCTGCCTTGCCCTTACGTTTTTTTCTGCCTCTCCTTCTTCTTTCTTTTCTTTTGTCCTTGTTTCTATTTCTTCTTCTCCATTCTTCTTCCTTGCCCTTGCGTTCTTTCCACCCCTTTTTTTTCTAAGTCATCACATAACCACAGTAGTCCACTCTTTTCCAAATAGAACCATTGTGCAGACACCCATAATTTGCACTCCTTCATCGATGCGGTGGGCGGTGGGGGGCGCTGATTCGGAATGGCCAAAAAATGTGCGATAGGCCCGAACCATTCGTCCTGAATTATGCCTGCCTTGATATCATCAATCCATTCTCCAGCTGCTGTAACTTCAAGTGCCATTAGATCACAACGCTCCCGTCGGAAATCCGGACGGCGAGATACTGCATCTGCCACCTGATTCTTGATACCCGGGATGTGCTTGACTTCACAGTCAAAATTCTGGAGAACCGTCAGGATATCCATTTGACGAACGGTGAGATGTGGTTGTGTAAGGATCCAACGCAAGGTCGCGTGGTCTGTGTGTACCAAAAATGGCTGCTCGGCCCCGTGTAGGTTGAACTTCCAGTATAATATCGTTTCTCGGATGCCCAAAAGTTCTCTGTCATATGCGGGGTATCGCGTCTCTGCATCGTGTAATTTATGGCTGAAATAACCCAATACCCTCTCTGCCTTGTCTTGTACCTGGGAGAGCACCGCGCTCAGTGCATATTGGCTAGCATCGACATGCAGGCAATATTTTGCTTTGGGATCTGGTAGAGCAAGGACTGGGGCATTGCAGAGTGCCATTTTGAGTGTGTCGAAAGCATGCTGGCATTCCTTGTCTCAGGCGAATGGAGAGCGCATCACCTTCCTCGGCTCTCCACGTCGCCGCCCAATATCTCTTTTACCTTTCGGAGCGGTTGCAATGGCATACAACGGTATGGCGCTGTGAGCACGGTGTTCGATGAATTTTCTATAGTAACTGGTGAGGCCCAGGAAGCCTCTGACGTCCTGACTGTTTTCAGGTAGGGGCCAATCCATGACCGCAAAGGTTTTATGCTGTTGGGCGTGGATGCCATCCTTGTCAATATCAAAACCGCAGAAGTCAACTTTCTGACGCGCCCAGGCGCATTTTGCACGTTTGGCCTTGAGACCATGTTCCGCCAGCAAGGTCAGCACTTCTCGGACATGTATGACGTGTTCTGCTAGGGTACGACTGTGAATCATAATATCGTCAATGTATACGACGATGACCTTTTGTTTCTTTGGCTCTAGAATGCCGTTCTTCATGCGCATGAACTGACTTGGTGCGTTCGCCAGGCCAAACGGAAGGACTCGCCACTGGTATAAGCCAAATTTCGTGGTGAAGGCTGTCTTTTGTCCATCGGCTGCTGCGATGCGAATTTGATAATAACCGGCCGCCAAGTCCAATTTGGTGAACCAGCAGGAGCCATGCATAGAGTTGAGTAAATCTTCAATGTGTGGGAGAGGATAACAGTCCTTGATAGTTATGGCATTTACTGCATGATAATTGATCCATATACACAACGTACTGTCAGATTTTGGCAAGAATAAAACTGGTGAGCTGAAATTGCTTCGAGAGGGCTGAATCCAACCCCAGTGAATTGCCGTGTCTATCTGCCTCCGAAGCTCCTCTTCTTCGCATAGAGAGATGTGATCTGGTGAGCGGAACGGTATTTTGCCATTTGAGTCCGTTTTAATTTTGAAATCGGCCTGCCTTCCTTTCTGCAAATTTGCATAAGTTGGCTCGCCAAAGAGGCCCTGGAATTCTCTCAACATTTCTTGAAACTCTCCGGATGGCCCGTCCGTGGGATTGGTGTCGCCATCCCCGCGGTGGTGCACATTGATCAAAAAGGCCTGTTGCAACAGGTGGGCTGATACGTTTTTGAGTTCCGTCTTCCGTATGATGTGGATGCCCATGAATTTGGCCTGCTCCACTATACTTTCGTTGACGTCCAACGGGCCTAAGCCCGGTAGGTAGTGAACTCGGCCATCCTCTCTTTCCTCCCAGAGGTTATTGGTGATCCATATATCGTTACTGTCATGGTCGATTTGATAACGGCGATTTATGTCATGCATCCATCTACTGCATAGCACAATATCAAAGCCTTTGTTGTCATAGACTGTAAATTCTGCCTTGTAGACGTATGACGAACCAAGTCGTAGTTTCAATTTGACTCGTTGGCGTTTCTCTATGCCGTCCTCTGTATTGACATTGGCGGTCTCCACAATCATCCATCCTGCATCTTTTGTATTTAGGGTGGCTCCTTGACGTTTCAGTTCATCAAGGAACTTCCGACTGACGTAGTTCTCTGATGTACCATCGTCCTTTACAACTCTTGCTTTCCTGCTGCTCCACCATTCCCGCTCTATTTGGTATCGTACTTTGCCATTAAACCTTAGCAGATCGACCACTGCATCGTCCAGTTTACTGACTTTCAAGGGGTGGTAACGGGTGAAAACTTTGAATTGACTATTTGGCACATGCTTGCCACCCTTGTTTGACGATACCGTACATGATGGTGTTTTTACGGGAGGTACAGCCGCAGCTACTGACCTCCTTTGACTTTTCCCACCTCTGAGTCCGAATCTGATAGACTCTCCAACTCACTCTCCGCCTCGCTATCCGTGTCCCGCTTAACCTCTTTCTCCTCGGCAAGCCATCCACTCTGTTTCCGACCGGTCGGTGCACCTCCCATATTTTTTTCCTTGCGTGGGCGGCCAGACTTAGCTTTCGTGACATCTTTGTTGGCCAAGGCCTGTTCGAGCAGCTTCTGCATCAAGTTACGGTTTGGGCAATTGCGAGAGATATGACCAGCTTGACCGCAGTTGTAGCAGGTTAGACTGTTGTCTGTGGCCGTGCCAGTTGTGCCCGTTGTACCACCATTCTTGAACTCCATTTGTCCAACTGAAGCTTTTGTATTCGTGTTCGCATTAGAGGCACTTGTAGGATGAGACTAATTGAGAGACGTGTCCAACACGGCAAGGTGCTCCATGCGCTGCTCAAGGGTTGGAGTCCGATCACGCATTCCAATATACCAGACTAAGTCTTCATAAACTCCCGGGTTTCCTATTTCGATTTTATACCCATAAGCGTTGGCCAACATTTCGGCTGGCATTGGCTGGTGCGGGTCAAATTTTGAATGGAGGCAACGGAAACGCTCGTTAAACTCTGTGACGCGTTTTCCCTTCTTCAGGCTCAGCTCCTCCCATTCGCGTTCGACCAAGTCCAAGGCATTGGACAGGATATACTTAGTTTTCAGCTCCATGCAAAAGGTTGACCATTCGATGGGCGTGCAAATTGGGAAACGATGCATAGCCCAGATTGCTGCATCGCCTTGCAACTGTAGCACTGCTTGCTCACCCCAATCCGTTGTGCCGACCCATCTGATGGCCTGGGCTGCATTTTTAAAGTGTCGTTCCAAAGCGAATAGGAAGGTGGTGATATCATCCAGGGTTTGTTTGCCATCATATGTTGGAAGGTTGGATGACTTAACCGAGAAGCCACGGCTTCCTGACGGGCCAGGGGTCGGTTGGGAAGAGCCACGGATCCCGAATGAGGTTGGGGTCGGTTTGCAGGAAATATTAAGCACTGGAATCGCATGTACTTGGTTAGTTGTAAGTCGTTGAATGACGCGCTCGAACGCTCTTAACTTAGATTGAAGCTCGCTTTTCTTGGAGGAGAGACTTTTGACTTGGTGTAGCAGCATGTCTTTTTCTTGCTGGAGCTGTGCGACGGCGGTGTTGTCGGTAGTGTGCTCTGGTTCCGACTTGCACTTCTCCAGCCACATCTCCAATTTGGCAGCGTGATGCTTCTCGATCCGGAGATATTCTTCCAACTTGTCTATTTCTTTGTAAGCTGCCACTAACTCCTTGTTTGGGCCATGGACAGGCTCAGCCGTCTCCAACTCATTGACTTTAGCGGCTAAGCTTTCGTTGAGTTCGCAAATGTTGGAGAAATTTTCGGCTTGTTCGAGACTCTCCGACAGGCCAGCATCGATGATCTCTATCTGAACATCCTCGGTAGCCTTGATGCAGTTGACGGCTTGGTCAGACAAGTGCCCTGGGCCATCATCGATAACCTTCTTTTGTTCCATAACGTATTCCGCCATGCGTAGTTCTGCTGGTTTGAAGCCCGCGGTGGCCAAAGTAGTGAACTTGCTGCTAAACCTGATTGAATTGGCCTGGTCGATTCTGCCCTTAAAACTGACATCCTGAGCATTGTGTGCGTTGTGTGTGTCATGTGTAGCAGGAATTGTCGCGAAGTTGGAGGACTCATGCGAAGCCTCCGAGCCGCCGGCATTCCACTGGTTCGAGGGTAAACTGGGTGAATCAACCATCGTGCATTGTGTTCGATCGCTTCTGATGCTTATGAGGCCGTCAGAATTTGAGTGTTTCTATCAATGTGGGTAAATGGACACTTTCGTACGTGTAGAAGTGAATGTTATTGGTGATGCAGCCGAAGTCGCGCTAAAGCTAACTACGCGAGTGACCTGCATAGCCACACTAATGCAGCAGAGCCGCACCCTAACATGACCACCTGCAAGAGCACATGGACCAAGAGCTGGCATTAATGCAACAACAAGTCAAGGACTTGGGAGCAAGAGTGCCAGTCTGCATATATGGAGATCTGTAGACCATAATCATAGATCTAGAACAAAATTGGCAAACAGAGTACCAGCAGGCACAGAAGAACTGAAACAAGATCATGAGGATACACAAGAACAGCTGACAGTGGTAGGAGAAGACACGGATGAATATCACGATCAGGTCATCAGAGCTCAGGCACTAATAGCAACAGGAGGAGATAATGGCAAAGGTGGAGACAGAACCCACGAATGCAGAGAAATTCTCTGATTGTGGGAACCGACCGCAGAGCACTCTGAGAATGGATGGCACAATTAGCAATCAACATTGCAGATGAACCAACATGATTTTTCAATCAGCAATCCAAGATGAGATATGCAGCAAACTGACTGGAAGCCGTGGCATTGAATCAGATCCAGCCATACATCAGCAGAGTTACTGGTAACCTTGACCTCCCACCATTGGAAAAATTGTTGGACCTATTACAGCTAGCCTTTGGAGATCAAGAAATATGAGCCACCGCCAATCAAGAACCCCTTAGGCTTTGACAACAAGACCAACAATTCTTTCAGTCTTATGCAGAATTTTAACAATCGGTGCTGGATGTTGACTAGAACGAAGCAGTGCAAGTACATGTGCTAAGCCAAGGCTTATTTGAAGAATTGCAAAATTCACTATAACATTGTGACATTCTGGAACACCTTACAGAATTTGTCAAACCCTGCTCAAAGAGAGATTCACAGATCCATACACAAGCTGCTGAAAAAACATCAGGAAGATGGCCAGTGGGATACAAGAAGTCCGAAACCACAAACAACAGCACATCTACCCTATCAACTCCAGCGACAGCACCTGCAGAGACCGTGGCAGGATAGTATGGCCGCACTCCAATAGACCAATCTGTGATCAAAGGAAAGAAGATTACACAAGATGAAAGGAAGAGGCGAAGCACAGGAGGACATTGTATGTACTGTGGAGATAGCAGGCATTTTGCGGCATCATGCCCAAGGAAGTTGAAGGCAGCCATAGGCCAAGTAGAGATCTATCTGTTCAACGTGTTATGGGGGTATCTATAGTGTTACGGAGGTACCTATGAGAGTCAAATAGGTACAGCCATCTCTCTTGGAAGATGTGAATGTGTTGGAGATAGTCCTAATTTGTAATACCGGGAGTATCACTCCAGGTTTATCTGGTCAAAAAGTATTCGTACTTGATTCGGGACTGCTTCAATGGTAGGTTAGAAGCTTCACTTGGGATGTGGAAATCACTAAAATATTCTGAACAAAAACAATTGACTTTTTCCAATGCATATATTGGTAAGGTTAGTTCTCGTCACTGAGAAGATTGATGCCTTTCTATCCTCGCAGAACCCAAGGTCTTTATACCTTTGTCTTTGCTCAAACAAATACTTCTATTTAAGCATTTCTCTACAGCTCCAGCACTGTAACCACCTGATGACTCAGGCCCGCTCATTTCGCAACTACCGCAGTTCTCCATAACTCAATCCTGTATCGTCTTTATCGTCATTACAGGATAATCAGACCATCGGTATCATTAAAGTCATTAAGCTCGTGGGCTTGTGCCTCTGGACCGGTGGTATTCTTTTAATCTGATGAACTCCAGATGAATAGGGGTCTTTTGATGGAGAGCAGCGTTGCTGTTCAGAGTCAACACGTAATCTTAGGCTTCTGGCAGTTGTCGGTTTTGGGCTGGTGTTATTCAGTTGTTTGCTGGCTGTCCATTTGTCGTCGGCCAGTGCCAGCTTCTTGGCCGATGCCATTCAGCTGTTTGTTGGCTGTCCATTTGTTAACAGGGATTCTGAGCAGAAGTGATAGTGGCCATTGACAAGCCCTTGATGCTTATCGATGGTGTGGATGTCCATATGCTGGTCATCCAAAAAGATGGCCTCTGGCATCCGAGACAAGTGAGAGCTGATGACGATTTATCAGGGACATCATGGGTGATGGTACATGACCCTGCTGTGAACTTGCTAGGTGTACCACTACCCCCTCTCTTCGAGAGTTCTTATTTGAACGACCATACTCCATACTAATCTGCTCTTTGTTGTATTTGGTGAAATATAATCCAGTGTGATGAAGTGAATTATTCGAAATGCTCGACATGGTAAATTTGTACAGACCATTTCGCTTTGACCATTTGCTCTGAGACATGCAAGCACAATCGACCAATCAGTTTGCTTATGTCCTGATAGGACATTTGGCAGCAAGCAGAATCAATCAATTAGGTGTGTCCAGCAAAGACACTTAGCTTTTTTTTTTTTCTCTGATGATCTGGAAAAATTGTGACCTGGTGTGCCCTTAAAACCAAATCCATCTTGCTCTTGATCTGGAAAATCATGAACCCTTGTGTCCTTGAAAACCAATTCCTGCATCTGGTGTCTTGCTAGCTATTACAATTCCTTTGTGGGGAAAAGGTACTTGGGCAAACATGTGATCATATTATCCTTCGCAGCCTGTGGATTCCGTCTGTGATACTCCACTCACAGTCTCTTGTCGTCAAAGGTATCATATGGTTCCTCAGTCCAATTTGCTTCTTCCAGATATCCCTTCCACTTCACCAGATATAAAACCTGTTTCCATTCCTTGCTGTAGTGGCTGCCAATGATTTGTTCGACTTTGTAAACGTTTTGTACTCATAGCTGTCGATATCATAACCACGCTCAGGTGTAGGTCTAGTAGGGTTGGTGGCGAGTTAATATGGTTAAATGAGTGATACATAGTAGGTATTGTGGATACACCAGCGATTTAGTAACTCAAGCATAATAGCGGTGGGCGAGAGCCCCTTCGAGACCTTGAAGGATCCATGAAACTTAGCATCTAGTTTCCTAGATGGTCTTTGAGTTTTGAGGTTCTTTCCATTTGGCATGATTAAATCACCAGCCAAATACTTTGGATGTTCCTCAGCACACCTATCATGGTACTGCCCCATTGCGTCCCGTGCTTGCTCCAAGCACTTACGGCGTAGTCCACGTACACTGGTCATCCGGTCAATGTAATTCCTAGATACTGGATTCATTGTGTCTGCTTTGATGGAACATTTCATTTAAGGATCCAACCCAAAGTTTGCAAAGAACGGTGTCATTCCTGCAGCGGTGGTGAGAGAGTTATTATACGCATATTCTGCCGTTGGTAACAACTCAGACTAATTGTCTTGCTCGTAGTTGCTGAAATTCCGCAGATAGCATTCGAACGTTTGGTTGATTCTTTCTGTTTGCCTGTCTCTTTGATGGTGGAATGGCGAAGACATCTTCAACCTAATATCAAGAGCTTCTACCAACGAGAACCAAAACGAGAAGGTGAACCTAGAGTTCCAATCTGACACTCTGTTCGATAGTAGACCATGGAATCTCCATACTTCTTTCAAGATGATTTTGACCAGGTCTGTAGCTCTCATCTCGCCATCTTTCGATGGAATGAAGTAAGCCATTTTGGTGAATCGTTCGATGATTACCCATACCCATGAGCATCCATCAGAAACCGGTAATTTGATGATATAGTTCATGGAAATTGAGTTCCATGGGCGGTACACTAATTCGAGTGGTTGTAGGTGTCCGTAGCAAGCATCACGGGCTGCTTTATTCCTTTGGCTCTCAGGGCATCAGTGGACATAATCTTCAATGGATTTCTCCATCTCCAGCCAAAAGATGTTTCGTCCAACCAGTTCGATTGTTTTATCCTACCCCATGTGTCCTGTCGTCTTCGAATTCTGCTCCACTTCCAATATCTGTTTTTTCAAATGCAGATTGTCTGGAATCCACAGTCTGCCTTTATAATAAAGTACTTTGTCTTCAAATGAGATGTCTGAGCTTGGGTTACCTTCCATAGCATGAATGTACTCCCCTTGCCATGCAGCATTGTTGTTAGCGGGGCTGACCACAGTTTCTAACAGCCATTAATTGAACTTGACTACTGGAATGGCTCTCGAGTTTGCAGAAGAAATTGCAATCGGTTCGCCTTGTATTTTCATTGCTGTTACTTGCACTGTTTTTCCTTCTGAAGTTGCCAACTGATCTGGTCTCAGAACAGGGTGGATAGGCTGGTTTTTGTTTTCTTTGGCACTACCTCCCCCTGTTGTAGGGCTGTTCCCTGAATGCCTAGATAATGCATCCAGTTTCCCATTTGCACTAGTGGGTCAGTTGAATATTGTGAAATCATATCCTGCCAATTCTTGGGTCCAGTGTGCTTGCCTCGGATTCAAGATTTTCATAGTTGTAAAGTATTCGATATTGTTGTCATCGGTGAAGATACCGATTTGGTCAGCTGCACCATCAAGATAACTTCTCCATTTGTTGAACGTGGATACTATGGCAAGCATCTCTTTGTTATGGATTTTGTAGTTGATCTTGGCTTCATCCATCTTTTGACAGTGGTTGGCAGTAGGGTGCAATCGTCAATTAATGACTTGGGAAAGTACTGTGTCCATTACCAAATCACTTGCATCAGTCTCAATCAACATGGGCCAAACAGACTCGAAATGACATAATATGGGAGCCTCAGCAAAGTGCTTTTTTAGCATATTGAAGGCTATATGATTTCGTGAATTTGTTTTCAAATTGAACTTTTCGTTCGTTTTCTTCGTTAACTGCATTATGGGATGGCCTATCTTTGAAAATCATTCGATGAAGCATTGATGGAAGTTGGCGAATCTAAGGAAAGACTGGACGTTCTCACGAGACTCCAGAATCTCCCATTTATGAATAGGATCAATCTTGTCCCGTGACATACAGTCACCTTTTTTCGATATGAGATACCCAAAGAACTCAACTTGCTTCTGGTGCCATTTGCACTTATCGGGGGCTATAGCCAAGCTGTTCTTCTGTAATTGGCAAAGAACTTCTCAAGTCAACAGTACATGCTCTTCTTCATTTTCAATTTAGATCAGGATATCATCTATCTAAATTACTACTCTATGATCAATTACATCTCACAGGATCTCATTTATCATATTTTGTCATGTAGCTGGTGTGTTTGCCAATCCCAAGGGCATAACTAGGTATTCATAATGTGCATATCTTGAACGAAATGCTGCTTTCCATTCATCACTGGGTTGAATTTGAATTGCATTGTACCCTGCTGTCCAATCAATTCTGGTGAAAATTCTCGATCCAGCCACCCTGTCCCTAAGTTCGTTCATATACGGCAATAGACATCGGTTCATAATGGTCACTCAATTGAAGCCTCTGTAATCTGCGCACAATCATAAGCCTCATCCATGTGGCTTTAGAATGCAGAGTATTGGTGCACCCACAGGTAACTTGCCAAGATGGATCATTCCAAAATCGAGTATTTCGTTCAGATACGCTTTAAGAACCGAAAGCACCTTTTCTGAAAGAGTATACATGGGACCCCACCGAGGTTGTTCTCCAGCTTTCATGTCAATGGCATGATCGTAGAATCGACTTGGCAGATGAGCATTGGCAGTTCCTCCATTGTATAATGTATCGAAGTCTCTGTATTGCCATAGAATACGCTCTATCCAATTGATTTCAATCTGATATGCCGCGTTAACATGCATTGAACCAATAACCTCGATCTATCGAAGATCAGTACCAAGCATTCAAATGGAATCAGCATATTTGATTGAGAACAAAGATACCACTGTCTTTGTGCAGTGTTGGTGGCTGTGTTTCGCCATCAACTGGAGATGATTATTCTCTTCCACAACTCCACTCAGTGCTCCAGGGTCGACAATCCACCAGTCAGGTAACATAATATCAAACTAATCCTCCATTGGTCCAATATCGAAGGCCTCTTTGGTATGATGAGATTCATTCTGCTCAGTAACGGGGAAGGTGCACTGCCAACCTGCTCCTTCTACTCTTTCACCATTGAAGTTTTCGACTATCTTTGGGTCATTTCAAATCACTAATGAAACACCATGTGAATCGGTCCACTTCTTGGACATCATAAGTGTATCACACCCCGCATCCAAGAGAACCCTTACAGGGACGTTCTTCTCATCTTGAAAGCTTGCAAATATGCATATTGTGGGTGTTGAACCTGTCTTTGGTTGAGCTGGTAATCGTTGCTTGGGTTTCTTGGGTACAGGCTGAGGTGCACTGGCTGCAGCCTTGTGTTTTCAATCTTTTCGGTTGACAAACATAATGAACTGCCTCCCAACACAGCACCAGCCGCAAAGGGTGGTGGTTGATGAATGAGGTTGGAATGAGTTTAATCAAGTTTGATTTGTTTGTTACTTGTCACATTTGGATGCTATATAACCAGCATATTTCAAGTATTGAACTCATCCTCAGGCACCCTTTCTTAAACGGCAGAAAAGAAAGTATATTCAATATTGAAAAGCTATAATACCATTGACCGCATTAATAAGACCCAAATGAAATCCCAAAAAATATATGAATATCTGTATCCATAAAATCAAAAACCGAAGGTGTCTGTACCTCAACAACCCATAGGAAAGACTGCAATCCCATAAAACAAAGGAAAGACAAAAGAAACTTGTTTCATCTGTCAATCTCCATACCATCAGAGTCAAACTTGTGAAACATTCGTGAGCTTGAGGCTGTGGCCGATTTTGTAACTTGGTTAGCCAGATTCTTGGACTGGACCTGTGAAGAAGAGGTGGTTACTTCTGGGGTTTCCACCTTAGGCATCTGATCCTTGTTCTTTTTTCTGGAGGAGATCTTGATGGCATTCTTACAGAATACCCATCGATGCTCTGAAGAACCGCAGCACTTGCACTGGTGGTGCTTGGCTCGTACTTCCAGTGAAGATTCTGGATGGCATTTCAGGGCTTTGCCTTCGTCTGTATTGACTGGCTTAGGTCTCTTCTTCTCCATTCGAGGGTTCTTAGAGTCAGAACCTTTCTCAAAGTTCTTTTTTCCTTGATTTCCCTTATCACCATTATCATTATCACACTTTCTCTTATTGTCCTTTTTGTCTTGGTGCTGGTGATCATTATGCTGGTGCTTTGCTTTCAGACATCTCTCATATATGCAGCCGACCTGTTTGAACAGTCATTTGAATTCTGCGTTGTTGTCTGGTGTAATCATCAAAATGGCTATTCGATCCTTCATTTCTTCGTTGAGCCTGCTGTATAGAGTCTGTCGCCATGCACTCCCTGATGAGCAGACATGGTTGTTCAAGTCTTCTATCTTCACAATGTAGTCCTGGATGTCTCCCCAATACTGCAATTTCTTCATTTTCTTGAGGCATTCTGTTTCTTCCTCTGGGTCGATGAATCATTGCCCTAGAGTGCTGGTGAATGCTGACTATGTGTCAACATGAAAATATTTCTTAAGCTGTTATTCTTGGTTGTTGTACCAGCCTAAAGCTGTCTCTCACAGAATAGTTCCAATGAAAATGAGTTTATTGCCTTTATTGTTATAATCATCCATGAAGTATCTGAGGTTGCGATCCCCTCACGTAATCCATTGGCTGTAGGACTCAAGCTTGTCCATTGGGTCTCTCCTGAACTTGTAGAGATGTTCGATTTTGCGCTTCTCGCTGGGATTCGGAGATATTGGCTATGGTCATACTTGTGGTGGTACCGAAGGTAATTTGCTATAATCCCTTCCTGCTGGTGGTGGAAGTGGTGGGAGATCGTCTCCACTATCAGATCAGCTGGAGCTACTCGAGCAGGAGCTAGAAGACTCAGAGTGCCCTGGGTGGTCTCCTCTAATGTCTGCTCCGCCATCTCTATTACTATTCGGTTCCGGAGTTACAGTCTCTTTGATCCATATTCTAATGCCATTACTTACAGTATATCGAAGGCGGAATCCCTGTCCAACAGGCTTGGTATCCCCTTCCTGTGGGGTCAATACTGACTGGGCCCCTGAGCAAACTGATGACTTTATTTTCTTTTCTGAGAGCTTTGTCTGTACAGCTCTAGTGAATTATTTGAATTTCCGCTTAAAGTCCTTCTTCATCTTTCGCTCTGCCACCTTCCTCTCCCACTCTGTGTTGCCTGCCTTTTTCTGTGCTTCCTTCTGTGTTTTTTTTGCTTCCTGACACGACTTGGCATATAGCCTGGACATCTGTTCACCATTTTCTTGGGCTTGTATCCGAATATCCACCAGCTTTGGTGATCGGGTATGCACTTAGAAAGCAAGGCATTCTTGGACTCATTGCCTATTATCAAGCAGAGTTCAAAGGCTTCCCCAGACTTTTCCAGAGTGTTGGATTTGCTCGCTGAGGGCTGACCGCAGCTGTTCGTACTCTTCAGTGCATTGGGCCTTCATTAGAACAAAGGCTGCTTGGACGATAGCTGCAAACTCTTGGGATTGGATGACGATATTGCAACGCATCTTGAGTGGAGCCATTTCCATCTTGCCCACTCCCAGATAAATGACATCGTATATTTCGTTTTGTCTAATGATGTGGCCTTACTAAGCTTTGGCCGATCCTGGGAGGGCTGTTGGTATCTCAACATATATTTCCCTTGCTTTCTCAATAAGGGTATCCATTTGTGTGAGCTCCCCATTGATTCCATCCAAAAGCTCAATAACCCTGTCCAGAATGTCTTTCCTTGTGATGGGCTGGAATTGTGATATCTGCATATTCTTATCGCTAGATAGAATCAACTCATTTTCCCTTCTATCTACCATGTAGGTGTCTGTCATGCTGGTGTCTGACCCAACCATTATAGAATGACGAAAAATTGTTCAATAGGGGTGGAATAAAAGAACAGCGATCAAGCTTGGGATTCTTGCTGCAGTTGTACTGATGGCTCGTAGTCTGGGTGGGAGGCGTACGTAATTCAGGACCTGCAACCTGGGTGTAGATAAAGAAATAGGGGTGGTATTGTGCCAAATTTATTCACCAATTCCAATGGTAAATAGGTGTGATGATGGTCGATAGAGCGGCTGCTGCTCTTTCAATTGTTGAGTGGGTTTTGCAGCAGTTGTGCTTGCAATAGCACACGTCTTGATCATCGCAATCTACATGCAAGCCCTTGTGTCTCGTCTGATGATCAGTGAAAACTTGATCATCATTACTTTGACCTCCTCCTTGTTCGGCTGTGTCTGCCCAGTAGAGGTTTCATAGATACAGTGCATCAAGTGCGTCCCAAAAGTAATCCTTGAGAGTTTCTTCAACTTCATTTAGGGAAGCATCGATGCTATCAAAAAAGTTGAGAGGTTGTGGTTCTGCAAGCTGTGATGAGATTCCAGCTGAATCAAAGAAGTTGACTCAACAGTGGCAGTTGGCGTCATATGGCATCAAGGTCACTTGATATATGTGAGTAGAAAGAATACTTTTCTCGGAAGCATTTCTTTGCTAACAATATAATTTAACACTGGGAACATCACTCCAGGTTTATCCAGTCAAAGAGGATCTATACATAATTGGGAACAGCTTCGAAGGTAGATTGGAAGCTGCACTCCAGATGTGGAAATCTCTAAAAGATTCCGAAAGAAGAGAATAAGCTTTCTCCAATGCGTATATTTGAAGAATTGATTTCCTCGCTGAGCAGGTTGATACCTTTCTACCCTCGAAGAATCCAAGGTCTTTATACCTTGGTCTTTGCTCTAACAAATACTTCAATCTAAGCTTTTTTCTGGAGCTCCAGCACTGTAACCACCTGCGAACCATTGTCTGCTCATTTCACAACAACTTCCATCCTCTATCACGTGATTCTCTATCGTCTATATTGTCATTAGATTATATTCAAACCATTAGTATCGTTTACGATATTAAGCTCACGGGCTTGTACCTTCCAACCAGTGCTATCATTTCGACCTGATGACCTCCAGACGAATTGGCCTCTTGCGATAGAGAGCTGCATCCATGTTTTGTATTGGCACGTATACATAGGCCTTCGGAAGTTATCGGCTTCTGGCTGGTGCCTTGCAGTTGTTTGCCAGCTGTTTGTTTGTCGTTGGCGAGCATCAGCTTCTTGGCCAATTCGATTTAGCTGTTGGTTGGCTGTCCGTCCATTATCTGAAATTCGGAGCATATGCAGCCATGGCCGTTAACATGTGGTCGATGCTTATCGATGGTGTGGAAGTCCATTTGCTGGTCATCCAAAGGGATTGGCCCTAGCATCTGCGACGTGTGTGAGCCGATGACATCTAATCAGGAAAACGGTGGGTGATTGTACATGACACTGCTGCGAACTTGCTAGGTGTAACATTATTAGGCTCGTCCAGGATCGCTTCTAAGCATAACAAATCTGTTGCCAAGTAGTGGCAATATTCATCAACAATATTGTTGCGAAGAAGAAATCAGGCTACTCATTGATAACACCCAATGCTGTGGCACCTTCTATGAACGATGCGAGCATAAAAAACTTTCACGTCAATGTTGGGAAAGGACATAAAGTACAAGGTAAAAAGTAGAAATATTCTAAAGGTAGAAAACTCAACAATATTTCAGGTCTGTTGTCTGCTGTATTGTTTCTGGCTGTGGATTGTACTGCTTGAGCTTGCTGTATCTTCTGTCAGCGACAGAGGGGGTCTTTTATACAAGAGCAGCCAAAATGACCAATCTTGTTCAGAGGCATATAAGTAAGGCTTGACGGTAGTGGTAGCAATGGTTCCAAATTACCGGTCCGGGTCTGTTCCGGTTCCGAACCGCCCATGGAACCGAACCGGACCTGCCAGGTTTTGGCAGGTTTCTTCTCTAAAACTATCGCTCCAATTGAGTATTTGAGTTCTGATTGGATCGCGACATGTTATGTACGTAGATTAAGCAGTTCTTGACGCTCTTTCACCTCCTGGTCTCTGATTTGCAATACGATTAGTATTCGTTGAGTTGCTGTGACAAACAGTCAATTTTGGGCGCATTTTCGGCTTGATTTCACAGCGACTCAACGAATACTAATTGTATCGCAAATCGGAGACCGGGAGGCGAAAGAGCGTCAAAAACTGCATAGTTTACATATATAACTTGTCGCGATCCAATCAGAACTCAAATACTTTATTGGAGTAGAAAAGCTGTGATTATTGGGGCCGATGAAAAATGAAGCTCTGCTGCAGGTAAAACCCGCCAAAACCCGGCAGGTTTCGGTTCGGTTCCAGGTTAGAACTGCTTATGATTGGGTGATTCGGTTGTTTGGCGATTCAAGAACCTACGTGGGGCTGTGGGTCCAGTTCTGAACCGGACCGCAGCCAGGTAACCCGGACCCGTCGCTAACACTACTTGATGGTACTTCTCCTTTAAGTATGATTCATGATCATTCATACGATCCTTATCTACATGGGGGTTCAACCATCTCTCTTGCTGGAAATCATAATCCATGCAATATATAACTTCATCAAACATTGCCAGTGCCATTCTTGATATTAGAAACAGGGATGACCTATTGATAACATATGTGCTGGAGCATCATTGTGCATCCCAATGGTTATCCCGCACCTGCAGATTTTGCTACAATCATATCATAGTAGACGATTGGTACTAGTCTTCTGCACTTGCAGGGTGTATGACCTGTGCAGCATACACAGTATTCTCAGTGACGATGCAGATGGGAGTATCGGACCACAATTTCAACTGTGTTGCCTTGTTTTGATGATAAGTTGGACAGTGTATGCCAGGGATACGATTGCATCTAGCATTGTAGTCAGCAACCAGCAAATACCTTGCCACATAAATAGTGACCCCATGTCCGATCTCTGATGTGGCAGCAGCACTCTTTGAGATAATATACAGAAGTGCAAAAGAGCCAGGTTCGTCATCTAGTGCCAGACACCTATTCTGTCGGTCGAGTCAACTACCAAGGTGTAGAATGTTTAGACCCATTGATATCATTTCTAGGAATAGAAAAGTCCCTCTTACTAGAACTGTATCATCTTCCAAACCAACCAGAAGGCTCTATACAGAACTGATACAGATATGTTCCATGATATACTATAACCAAGATAGCTTTGGTCTGAATCATGACGCACAGCTGACCCAAGAGTTCCCGCAATAGTATCATACTGCATTAGCAGTATGGGTCACTTGAGGGGGCCCAGCTGGTCAGTGCTGGAGCTTATCCCTTTTCATCACTATATCATGCTTTTGCCAGCATATTTGACTCAGAGTCCTTATCGCTGTTGGATCGACAGTATGTATTGTCTCTTGAAAGGATTGCAAGCCCTTGCCAAGATCCGGTATTGGAGCATAAGATATTTGCTGGCATTTCAGCCGGGTTATGTTGAGCCTCCTGCTTGCTCAGCAGCAGTACCCCCAGGGATATAATCTCTGCTCCACACCTTGATCCAGTGGGGCAAGCCTGGGTTTTGCTAGACTGCTGTTCCTCATACATATGTTAAGGGGATAACCCTAACAGTAACTTCTGCCCCAGTTCTGGTGACCTTATCAGAAACTCCAATGTAAGAAGTATGCAAAGTACTCGATACTACTCAGAGCAGCAGATATCACATTTCCTGCGGTATTGGAAATATCTTCTGTTTGTATTTTTTTTTAAAAATGAAAATATAAATTGATATATTAAAATAACCTCTGCATTCTTTTTGTGCAGTTTGAGTTTAACAATTTGAATCCTCCTTGTTCTGGTTTTTGGCGGTGCTGGTTTTCTCCATGGTCTGTTATTTTCAATTTGGGGATTTTGGTCATAATAATTATTGATCAGCTCGGGTGCTACTTCACACAAGAGTTGCCACCATTCCGAAGTATTCTCATTGTTAGAGAAACCTGTCCACTTGACAAGGAATTCCTGTTTTCGGTGGTCCATATCTGTTGGTCTGCCATTAACAATTGCTTCTGGTAACTATCCTTTGTCGTTGGCTTTGATCAGGGGTATTTCCCATGCTTCCGGATTGCCCGGATATTGTTCCAGTTGAGCTACATGACAAGAGTGATGAATTTTCCATGTTGAGGGTGGTTCTCGTCGACACCATTGTGTGTTGCTCCTGATATTAATAATTTTGAATGGTCCATACAACTTGTTTTGAGGTGTTCGACATTGTGGTTTTGTTCAGATGTTGTGTCCATTGAGCATGACCATATCTCCAACCTTATACTGAGGTGCAGGTTTTTGCTTTCAATCATAATAATTTCCCATCTTATGTTGAAATGATTCCAACTGTTCTTCTAGCCGTTGATAGACTTCTACCATATAATGTGTATATTACTCCAACTCTGGATTCTTGACCTGAACATCAGTTGGCCAGTTGGTATGAGGTTGATAGCCATAATTGGTATAGAAATGTATTATCTTTGCAGCTGAATGTCGCGAATTATTACTAGTGTGTTCTGCCATAGTTAATATTTCACACCAATTGCTTTGTTCATAATTGCTGTAGGTTCGAAAGAAATGTTCTACTCATTGATTGAGTCGTTCAGTTTGTCCATCTGTCTGTGGGTGAAATGCTGTTGACATAGATCGTTTGATACCCAGGAACTGATATAGATTTGCTATGAATTGACCGATGAATACTCCATCGCAATCAGATACCATGTGCAACGGCAGACCATGATATTCCCAGATGTTGTTCAAAATAAAGGAAGCCACAGCCACTGATACTCATTTCTCGGTAGGAATGAAGTGAGCTATTTTTGTGAATCCTTCCACTACCACCATGATGTTTTGTTACCATTGGATTCAAGTAAATCAGTTAAAAAGTGAACTGAGATATGTGTCCAAGATGTTGATGGTAGATCGAGTGGGTGTGGTATACCGTATTTTGTATGTTGTGGGCTCTGTGATCATTTACAAGAATTGCAAGTGTTGCAGTAATCTCTAATGTCATCTTCAAGCATGGGCTAGTAGAAATTTCTGGTGATGAATTTGATGGTGTGTTGGCATCCGAAATGTCCGGCTATCCAAGAGTCATGTTTTTGTTTCAAAACCTGCTTCTGAAAACCCTGTGGTATGTATAACCTTTCTCTCCATACTAGTATCCCTTCTGCATCCATACATAATCTTTAATCTACACTCCGTTTCTCATCCTCAACTTTCTGTAGTATCCTCTGATACTCCATGTTCTGAGGAATTCTTTCCTGCCAATGTTCGTTTATAATTATTGTTAACCCTTGTATCAAAAATGCTGCCATAATTATTTCCTTGATATCTTTATCTGGAATATCCAGCACTCCATTTTTGAGCCATTGTTTCACACCAAGCAGTGGTTTTGAGGCGGTTGTAGTGGTACCTCCCTCACTAGGAATGAACTCTGGACAGCTCAATAATCTGTCTGCTTTCCCAATGGCTGTTCCTTTTCGATACATCATTTTACAGTTCTATTCTTGTAATACTTTGGCCCATTGTACTGGTTTCTGATTGAGCTAATTGGTCTCTTTGAAGTATCAAATGTTCATATGGTCAAAAGAGTTTGGCAGTATGTCACATTCCTTGAACATAGCAGTGCCAGATTGTCATTGCGTATATGATTGCAAGCATTTCTGAATGGTTTATTTGATCATTCAATTTGGCTGGTGCATCAGCAAAGTAAATTGTCTGGTCCCGGAAGCTCCAGGACCCTCCTGAGGTTGTGGAGGTTGATTTTGAATAACGCACTCTGCAGAGCCTCCGGGGGCCTCCAGGAGCACCAGTGCAACGTTCTGGAGGGTCCAGGAGCGCCAGTATAAGGTTCTGGAACCTCCAGAAGCGCCAGCACATGGTTTTGTAGCCTCCAGCATCACCGGTGTAAGGTTAGGGAGCCTCCAGGTGCACTGGTATATGATTCTGGAGTTCATGAAAAACTTGTTTGTACTCAAGCGCAACCTCCAATGTGCTACAGTGGCACTAGTATTGGAACATAAGTGCCTGAAATTGTGGTTTCTATTGATATCCAACTATATGCACTATAAACACACTTGGACTACTATTCAGTGGGACATAGGAGAGGTTTGACGAGAGATAATGATATAGATCTCCAGTGAGCTTGGAGAGCTATGACAAGATGGATGTCCAGCAGGCTTGAAGGGATTGACAACACAGAACACCAGTGGGATTGGAGAGAGATGGACATGATGGATCTCAAGCAAGCATGGAGGGAGTTCAAAGAGAGATGGAGAGGATAGATATAGAGCGGGATTGAGGTGGCTGAGCACGAGTGAGTGTGAGAGAGACAGTCTCTCAACCAGTCGCTGCAAGTTAGGGCAGGGCACAATACAAATCACTGGTGTGAGACCTGGCTTGGAGATGTTAACGAACGATCATGCCACCAAGTGGAGGATTTGCCTTGGGTAGAGAGCAGAGGCTGTACGTACAGTGCTTGACTGCACATACGGTTCTCGTCTGGGAGGGAGTGAATATGTAGCTGCTGTTGCCTGTCGGGAGCGAAGCCAGGAGAGCGAGGGCCTGACGGAGTGTGAGTGGAATTGGTGAAAGAACTGTTGCTTGAGAGATATTATCGCACGATCGCAAAGCAGAGAGGCAGACTTAATATTGCTAGAAGAGGAGTTGGTTTCTGAAGCCGGCTACAGAGATTTGTTCCACAGTATACAAAAGTGATCGATAGAGGAAGGACAGATGACATCTGGCTCATGATGTTAACTGCCTGATGACTGGCGATGCTCAGGGGGAGAACTTAACTCTAGACAACCTGGATGAGATACAGTTGAGAAAGGGGACAAGAAGGAAAGAGAGAGATGATGAATGAGAGTTTGGGAGCTGCAGAAAGACAGAGATGGACCTCAGAGATCAGATTTGTATGCAAGACACTAGAACACGATTCGGTAAATTGCTTTCGTATTATCGTTTAATTTGTTTGATAGTCAATGGGCTATGCCTGAAAAGGCTTGGTTAGCCGAAATTGCACCTCTGATTTGTATTCGACCTCCGAGTTTGGGTTAGAATATACAGCTTGCCAAGAAGATTATACGAGTTCACAGGTGAAACCTACCAGTTCCAGCCATAGTTATTCGCATACAAATCCACGCTTGCAGAACTTTCTTCTATCTCTGGTCCCTCTGCAGTGCTCCAGCTCCCATCCTCCTTTTCCATCATTCCTTCCAGTCGCATCTATTATTACCAGGGTTAATCACCTTCTCTGTGGATTGCCTGTCAAGCCAGCTCTCATCTTTGCTCACACGAATGATCGCTTTTGCATACTGGGTCGTATTTGTCGCTGCAGCGGGCTGCAGAGACAGACTGCACTCGATCCAAGTTACCTCCTTTACTCTGCTTTGCGATTGTGGAATAACATCTCCCATGCCAGGTCTTGCATCAATTACACTCGCACTCCGTCTGGCCCTGGCTCTCTGCAGCCAGCTGCACCTACCAACTCTCTATTCATGCATCAATTACAGTCGCACTCCGCCTGACCCTCGCTCTGTGCAGCCAGCTATTGACTCACGCTTCAGACTATCTCTCATGCACTTGCTGCCCTGCACCGTACGTGCAGCCTGTTCTCACTATCCAAGATCAGTCCTCCACTTGGCTTCTCGATATCTGCTTGCCCATCATCAGATCATTTCTCTCCAAGCCTACTTAAAAGTTGTCTCTCATATTCCTTGCATTTATCCATTACCATATATATTGTAGATATCAATAGAATCAAGATTTCATCCTCAACAAAAGCCTGTGCAAATGTGAATTTGGGAGCGCCTCTGAGGGCTGGGCATTTCAGGAGCACCCAGCAACTCAGGAGCATCTGGGATCTCACAACAGATGCACATCTCCGGAGCACCCGGGATCTCAGTAGCATTGAGCATCTCAGGGGAACCTGGAATCTCAGAAGCATTGAGTATCTCAGGAACATTGAGCATCTCAGGTAGTATTGGCAATGAACCGTAGGGATTCGTCGGAATTGACGAACTGGTTTGATCTGTTCGAACCGAATCCTTGCCAAGATTTTTGCTCACACCCCACCAAATTCGACCCCGATTTTCGAACAAAAATGAGTAAGCGAGTTCTTGTCCGATCGGCTCGATTTCATTTTTATCTGGTTGGTAACTTCAGGCGCTACAAGATAAAAAAAATTCGAGGCAATCGGACCAGGACTCGCTTACGTCTTTTCGTTCGAAATTCATTGGTTTGCGAACCGGTTTGTGACGAACTGGCGGAAATTCGCAAATCTCAGATCAAACTCGAATCTAATCCCTGCTCGGTTCGTTGCCAACACTAATCTCTGGTGCACCGGGAATCTCAGAAGCATTGAGCATCTCAGGTTAACCTGGGATCTCAGGAGCTTTGAGCTTCTCAGGTTAACTTGGGATCTCAGGAGCATTGAGCTTCTCAGGTTAACCTGCGATCTCAGGAGCATTAATTATCTCAGGTGAACCCAGGATCTCAGGAGCATTGAGCATCTCAGGTGCACCTGGGATCTCAGGAGCGCCAGGGGTCTTGGAAGCGCCAGGGATCTCATTTATTAGGAACGTCTCAAGAGCCCCAAGGATGTCATAAGTTTCCAGACACTCTGGAGAGCCGAGCATCTCCGGTCCACCAGAGATCTCAAGTGCCACAACAATCACATTATCTTGGATGTGTTGAGCATGCTAGCTGTAGTTTTCGGACTTCTGAAACTCAGGTCAGGTGTGCCAACACCTTGTGAAATAGAGAACAAAACTGTCAAGCTTTCAAAACAACTTTGCTAGAGCTCCCTAAGGGTCCGAAACTACTCAAATATTTTCAGGATGCTCCTGGGGTACCTGCCCATGCTCTGGGTGACCCCTGGGGTTTGGCTGAGAGCTCCAGGCCGGTCTGAAAATTGATAATTTCTCCGGGTGGCTCCCGGAGCACCTTCCCATGCTCCAGAAGTGTCTGGGAGTGTACGGGAGTGTACAGGAGCCTCTGGAGCCTCCCAGTGTTAGTAGGAATGCTCTGGGGTCATTTTGCATTTTCCTGATGTGACAACTTCTTCGATATAACAGCAACTGGATGTATTTTCTTGTCCTCATTCTTTTGTGATAGTATTGCTCCCATCGCACAGTCTGATACATCCATTTCAACTATGGCAGATTGATCTTCATGGTAATGTGATAATATCGGTGTGTTTACGGCATCAAAAAGTGTACATATCTTATAGTATGCCACTTTTCAAGGATCTTCAAACTCAAAATTCATCCCATTGCCTTTGAGTGTGTTGGTGATGAAGGCGACGATTCCAGCATATTCTTCAATAAATCATCTATAAAAGTTCCAAAGTCCTGGAATGATTTGGACTTTCTGTTGTATTGTTGGCATTGGCCATTTGGTGATGGCTTCCATTTGAAATGGAGCTATTTCCAACCCTAGACCAGACACCAGAAATCCTAAGAATTCCACCCTCTGTTGGTTGAATTCACAATTGTCAATTTCTACTACCAGTTTGTTGTTTTGAAGGACCTGGAGTATATTCCCAACACATTCATGGTGTTCTTCTGATGGTCTTCTTGTTTCAATGAGAACATCGTTAATGTAACATACTGTGATGTCCGTATGGTGCCCAAGAAAAGGCTCTAGCATTCTGTTCATCCATTTTTGAAATCTAGCTGGTGTGTTGGTTAATCCAAATGGCATGGCAGTATATTTGTAGGAACCAAACTTGGTTGTGAAAGCTGTCTTCCATTCATGGCCCTTAGCCATTCTAATAAGGCGGTATCCTGACCTCATATCCAGCTTGGTGATATATGTAGCTCCTTTCATGCCACTTTATAACTCATCGATCAATGGTAAAGCCATCTTGTCATTGACTGTCAGGTCATTGAGTGTGGGGTAGTCAACGCAAAGATGCAGGCTTCGTTCATTGTGTTTAGGCATGAATATGATGGGGCTTCCTGCCTGTCCACTGCACGGTTGAATTGTTCCTTCACTTATCATTTTATCAATGTATTCACACCGAAGTCTTTCCACTTCTACTGGCAGTTGATAAAATGGTCGGACTATAATCTGATTGTCTGGAGTTTTCGGATTTATCTCGTGATTGTGGGGTCTGTGATTCGGTAACTTCTCTGATTCATGCATATCACATATGAGCAGCCATTTGTGATATTGAGGGGGTCCTTTGTCGGCCAATTGTTTCATTGCGTCAAAGACTACCACACCGATATTGATCATATTGTTCTGTAAAGTGACCCTGTCATTCTACGCGATCTTCCAATCAGGGTGCTTTTAACCATGTCTTTAACAAGTGCTTCCACACTCGGTAAAATGTAATGACCCATAGGTTGTACCTCGTGCTTTATATTGTTTCAAATACCAAGCAGGTATTAGACATTGTCATCAGCTTTCATCAGAACCACTTCGAAAGTTTCGAGTATTCAATGGTGTTCAAATGCCAAATCTAGGGGGATCATATACCTACCTGGAAGACATACCTTGTTCCCTCTGAAGTTATTTGCTTCTATGGTATGTTTTCTATATACCAAGTGTATGTTGAACAGCTTCGCACATTGTGGTGATATTGTAAACGAAGTGGATCTTGCATCCAGCATAGCGTATACTGGAAATTGCTGAGTGTTACTTTTCGTATTATTGCAGTCCATGAAGAACCTCTAGTTGGATGGTTACTGATCATATTTCTGGGAATTTTGCATAGTTTCTTGACTTCGTAGAAAACGAAATCATCCAATGTATTTTGCCATTTGATAGAGAATCCCTTCTCTGGTAGATATTGCATGCATTTGGTAGCCAACCTTTCGACAATGACTAGGCCGTATCAGGTCCTAGATATTAGTAGAGGGGTATACTTACAATATTTGATTGCACAACTACTGACCAGTGGGTTCATCCCTACCGGAATCCTCAAGATTGTGACTGGAAACTAAATACAGGGTTTCTCCTGCCTAATCACCCAATTCTCCATGTATTGATCAGTACTCCATGGTCTGTACTTTACTGTGTCCTTGCAATTTTCAGTCGGAACTGTCCTGAGGCTGGTTCCACCATTCCTGAGCAATATCCTCACTCTCACTTTTGGCAGATTGCGATTGTAATTCTCGGTCCAATGTTTGTGACTGTCCTTCCCCAGCACTCTCAATCTTGTAATTGTCAGCATCTTTCTGCTGATAACCTCCAACTTTCATCTTCCTGTATTGTTGGGGCTTGCTAAGATCGGCAGTTCCAGTGGTGGTTTTGATATCTTTCCAATACTTCATTGTTGTATGTGTGCCATTTTGATTAACAAGGGTAGCTCATCGCTGGCACTTCTTTGCTGTGTGTCAACGATTCAATTCGTTCTGAGGTATGCCCTGGGTTAAGTGAGCACAAGCTATTCCATCATTATTTTTGAACGGGTTTGGTTCATCCGTTACTTGGCGCTGCCTGTCAACAAAACAATGCTCTGTTTCATTTTGGGTGTTTTGTCATACATTGATACCTCTTCCTACACTGCGAGATGTCTGTACTTTTCCAGAGTCACTCTCTCGACTTGTGAATTTGTTGGGATGGCCCATCATCCCCAAACTCCTGTCCATGGGCTGCCTGTTAGGGGTTTTCTCCTATCATGTGTAAGAGGTATATGAGGCTTAGTCTTCCAGGCTCACCAATGACGTCATGTGTCGAAGGATGAGAATACACCCCTGAGGAGGTCTACTCATGAGTAAGCGGAAGGCTCAACATAGGCAGGTGAAATTCGTGTAATATTCCAAGCTTCAATACCACGTCTCACCAGAGTGGACTAGGTAGACCATGGCGAGACAGTACGCACGTTCAATCTGACAGTAACCGAAGGGTAACACCTTCGGCACTGACCAAGGCATGGGACACACATAACCATACTGCCGAAGTGACGTAATTGCCTCGCAGGAACCCTCAGGTTAGCTGTGCATTACGGATCTGACCGATGCTACCTCATATCAAACTCATACTGGGATAAAACTATTCTCTGAAAATATAGCAGGTTCCCCGAGATAGTTGGACGACCAATATTACCATAGTATGAGGGACTTCCCTATCTCCCGAAATAATTAATCAATGGAGATATGCTAACTGCGCCCCGGTAGTTGACTCTACTTCGAAGATAAGTGTTCGGACCGAAACTGTCGATCCCCAGCTCTGTCGCGTGTGAAACACAATAACTAGAAGAGCGCACCACCCAACCGGAAACGCAGATAAGACACGATGACACTTGGTACGTGGCAAAGTATGGGTTCGTAGCTCTTTAAATCGTTGATCACTATTGCACTCATGCAGAAGAAAGATAAGTAATACAAAGTAATGGTCCCATATGTGTGTCAGCAATGTTATACTATGCAGGATATCCAGTGGGATGCCTGGTAGGGGCTTACGCCTCTATACATTGTGAAACGGAACTCTCCGCAATTAAACTACCAAGATCGGCTCTGTTGCAACGATCGGTCGTTCTGCAAACACCCACTTCGGTGGACTGAGTGTTATCGAGATAGTACTATACACACCCCTGATAGTGATAGAGAAGTACCGTTATACCTCACTGATATACCTCTGGTGGGAAATGCTCACGTATAAAAGACCACCTTAAACTCCTGTTTAAACACAACGATCAAGCTCTATCAGCAATCCACAGTCGTAACAACAGTGGAAAACCACCTGAAATATTATTACGTTTTTATTTTAAGAATATCTATTATCTATGTCCCAATACTCTCGTGAAGATATCATTATCTATAACGCAGCCTACCTCCATTTGGACTGTCAAACTGATACACACCTCGATTTCTTATACAATTTCCTGCAATACAACAATCATGTAGACGCATATTTCCACTTTTGCGAAACCAGCGAGTATCCCTCGCAAGTACCTTTTGACGAGTCTTCTGAAGACTACCTTCAAGACTCATACGACTTCTGAAGGACGGCCGTACTCCTGCGCATGCCGGTATATGTACACACCCCACAAAGGCTACAACAAACAACCTTCGAGATACACTTCTTTAGTTTCGTCTTAGTTATTAAAGTTAAACTATACTGACACCAGGTGCGACAATATCAGTCTGCATCTACACACGCAGGAGCACCCCCGTAATACTGCCAGACTTCCCTGATTTTTCCTGTATTAATATTGATTTCCTTTAAATCTTCATCAGTCTTATCTGCTGGGTTGAATGTGGTGAGGAGTTTCAAGATTGGTCGTGGTAATACCTTTATTAGTATTGTTCTGTATGCCACTCCACGGATTTTGGCTCAGATATTCAGGGCATTGAACTGGGATACCATGTTCTGAATGTTGCGATTGTATCAGATTTCGTGTAAGGCTTTGTAGGCTGTCAATTTCTGGTACTCATTGTGAAACCAGGTGAAGAAAGCTGCCCTGATCTCAGTCCAGCTTTGAGTATGTTTTCCAGCCATTACCTCCGATTCCCACTGCATGTAACATGCCAATGTGTGACCTTCCAACCTTTCCTGGCAATATTGTATCTTTAGTCCAGGTTTTGGGAACAGGTAGGGCTGGTCCACCACATAGGACTCCATGCACATCCACCAGACATTGAAATCCTCCAAGGCCTTTCCTGTGAACTTTGCAGGGTTGCTAAGCTTCAATTGGAACTCCATTTTCTTTGGTGGTGCAGAATGCAATTCAGATTGTCTCCTATATCCATTACCTCGCCCTGAGATACCAGGTGATCCTGATGGAGGTAGGTACCCTCCTGCATTGCTGGGTGGTGGTGCTCTTCCAGTATTACTTGGTTCTTGTGCAGGTGGATTGATCATTCCTGCAGCAGATCTGGATTCTCTCTATAATTCTATAGTATCCGTGACATCATAGTCTGAGATTGGTGACATATTCCAGTTCCTTTCCCCTGTCTGGTATTACCAGGCTTGTATTTGTTTTTGATGATCCGGGTGAACTGGGGTTGTGTTTGAAAAGTTGGCTTTTCGAAATACCACTGTTAGGGCAGTTGTTCATTTGCCAACTTCCACCCCCCTGGCCCATCAGTTTGAGAAATCTTTCTGTCTGGTATGTTGTATTTGACAACATCCTCTTGCTTCTCCAGTCGTTGCACCTGCACATTGTGCACCATGATTAATGTTGTGTGCTTAACCAATAGTGACTGCTGCTGCATTTTGCCCCATGATACTCGCTTTCTCAACCTGTCAAACTTGTCAGTTGTTCCCGTGATAAGCTGCTCCGATTGTTCCTGGATTGCGTCAATCCCTGTCCTGGCTTCCTTCCATAGGAATTGAAGGATTTGTATCTGCTGCTCATCTCCCTCCAGTACCTGAACCGTTATTGCTCACGTGGTTTCCACTTGCTGGGTGGAGATTTTACAATCTCGCCGGATGTTATCAAATTTCTTCTCTATTGCTTCTTTCGTACTGTTGCAGCACTCTATCACGTGCGGTATTTCCTGATTGAGTCTGACTACCTGCATTTGAACACTGTCAACCATTTCTGAGTCCTGGTTGTCTTCTGTTACACCTAGCAAGTTCGCAGCGGGGTCACGTACGATCACCCGCGATTTCTCTGATTAGATGTCATCGGCTATGACTCGTCTCGGATGCCAGAGCCAATCTTTTCGGATGGCTAGCAAACGAACACCCACACCATTGATAAGCATCGACGGCTAGTTAATGGCCGCTGTCGCTTCTGCTCCGAAACGCCGATAACAAACGGACAGCCAACAAACAACTGTATGGCGCCAGCCAAAAGCCGACGAGTGCCGGAGGCCTAAGAATACGTGCCGACTCTGAACAGCGAAGCTGCTCTCTATCGAAAGAGGCCTATTCGTCTGGAGGCCATCAGATCGAAAGGATACCACTGGTCCGGAGGCACAAGCCCGCGAGCTTGATGTCATAAAGAATACCGATGGTCTGATTATAATCTAATGACGATAAAAGACGATAGAGGATCGAGAGATGGAGGCCGCGGTAGTTGCGAAGGAACGGGCATTGGTTCGAAGGAGGTTCGAAGGTGGTTATGGTGCTGGAGCTCTAGAGAAAAAGTGTAGATAGAAGTATTTGTTAGAAAGCGAAGACGAAGGTATAAAGACCTTGGGTTCTTCGAGGGTAGAAAGGCATCAACCTCTCAGCGAGGAGAACAAGCCTTAACAATATACGCATTGGAGAAAGCCTATTCTTTTCGTTCAGAACCTTTTAGTGATTTCCACATCCCGAGCTAACCTCCTAAACTACCTTCGAAGCAGTCCCGAAATTGAGTACGGATACTACTTTGACCGGGTAAACCTGGGGCGAAGCTCCCGGTGTTACATTATATTGTTAGCAAAGAAACGCTTCCGAGGAAGGTATTCTTTCTACCCACACCGATACATCAAGCGACCTTGATGCCATACGACTCCAACTGCCACTGTCGAGTCAACTTCTTCGATTTAGCGGAATCCCATCGCAGATTGCAGAACCAGAACCTCTCAACTCCTTCGATAGCATCGACGCTCTCCTGAACGAAGTCGAAGAACCTCTCGAGGATTACTTTTGGGACGCACCTGATACGCCGTATCCGTGGAACCTCTACTGGACAGAAGCAGCCAGACAAGGAGGAGGCCTAAGTATCGACGATCCAGTCTTCGCTGATCATTGGACTAGATACAAAGGCTTGCACGTCGATTGCGAAGATCAGGACGTGTGTTATTGCGAGCACAACTGCGGAGGAACCCACACAACAATCGGAAGAGCAGCAGCCGCTCTATCGACCATCGTCACAGCCATTTACCATTGGAATTGGTGAATGAGTTCGGACGAAATACCACCCCTATTTCGATACCTATTCCCACGTTGCTGGTCCTTAACTACGTACGCCTCCCACCCAGACTACGAACCGTCGGTACAACTGCAGCAAGAATCCGGAGCTCGATTCCTTTCTTTCACACCACCCCTGTTGAGCAATTTTTCGTCGTCCTATAATGGTCGGATCAGACACCAGCATGACGGACGCCTACACGGTGGTTAGAAGGGAAAATGCGTTGATCCTATCCAGCGATAAGGACAAGCAGGTCACACAATACCAGCCATCACAAGGAAGATATTCCGGACTGGGTTATTGAGCTTTTGGATGGAATCAACGGGGAGCTCGGGCGAATGGACGCCCTTATTCAGGAAGCAAGGGAAAAAAATTTCGAGATACAGACGGCCCTCCCAGGATTGGCCAAAGCTTACGAAGGCCTCATCATGAGACAAAACGAGATATACGATGCCGTTTACTTAGGAGTGGAAAAGATGGAAAGGGCTCAACTCGAGAAGCATTCCGATATAGTTATCCAATCCCAAGTGTTTGCGGCTAACGTCCAAGCAGCCTTTGTGCTGATGAAGGCCAAATCTACCGAAGATTACGAAGAGCTGCGGTCAGCCTCAGCGAGCAAATCCAACGTTCTGGAAAAGCCTGGGGAACCCTTTCAACTCTGCTCGATAACAGGGAACAAGCCCAAGAACGCCTTGCCCTCCAAGTGCATACCCAATCTCAGGAACTGGCAGACGTTCGGATAAAAGCCCAAGAAGATGGCGAACGTATGTCCGGGCTATACGCCAAGTCTCGTCAGGAAGCAAAAAAGATACAGGAAGAAGCACAGAAAAAGCAGATAACGCGGAGAGGGAAAGGAAGGCGGCAGAGCGAAAGATGAAAAAGGACTTTGAGCGGAAATTCAAAGAATTCACTAGAGCTTTGCAGACGAAGCTCTCAGATGAGAGAACAAAGAAATCAGTACGCTCACTGGCCCGGTCAGTATTGACACCAAAGGAAGGGGATACCAAGCCTGTTGAGCAGGGATTCCGCCTTCGATACACCGTAAGTAATGGCGTTGGAATATGGATCAAAGAGGCTGTGACTCCAGAACCGAATGGTAATGGAGACGGCGCAGGAGGCGTTGGAGGAGACCCCCCAGGGGACTCCGAGTCTTCTAGCTCCAGCTCGAGTAGCTCCAGCTCTTCTGATAGTGGAGACGACGTTCTCCCACCACTTCCACCACCAGGAGGCACGGACTATAGTGAACCACCTGCGCTACCGCCTGCGCTACCACCACAAGTACCACCGAGAGCTCCGAATTCAGCCAAGAAGCAGAAGATTGAGCTTCCCTACAAGTTTAAGGGAGATCCAACGGACAGGTCGGAATCCTACCGCCACTGGATTACAGGAGTGGATCGCTATCTCAGGTACTTCAAAGACGAATATAACGATGACGACGATAAGATCATCTTCGTTGGAAGTATCCTTCGAGAAAAAGCGTTGGCCTGGTACAACAACCGAGAAAAACAGCTTAGGAAGCATTTTCAGGTTGACACATGGTCGGCATTCACCAGCGCTATGGAGGAACAATTCATCGACCCGGAGGAAGAAACAGAATGCCTCGAAAAAATGAAGAAATTGCAGTACAAGGGAGATATCCGGGACTACATCGTAAAGATGGAGGACTTAAACTACCATGTCTGCTTATCAGGGATTGCATGGCGACAGGCTCTACACAGCGGACTCAATGAAGAAATCAAGGATCGAATATCCTTTTCGAAGATTACACCAAACGACGACGCAGAATACGAATTACTGCTCAAACAATCGGCCGCGCATATGAGAGACGCCTGCAAGAAAAGCACCAACACAACGATCACAAACCCAAAGACAAAAAGAACAATAAGAGGAAGCGTGATGATGATGGTGATAAGGGGAATCAAGGAAAGAAGAACTTTGACAAAGGTTCTGACTCCAAGAAACCTCGAACGGAGAAGAAGGGTCCTAAGCCTGTCAATGTAGACAAAGGTGAAGCCCTGAAAGGTATTCCGGAATCTTTGCTGGAAGCACGAGCCAAGCGCAACGAGTGCAAGCGCTGCGGTTCCTCGGAGCATCGATGGGTATTCTGTAAGAATGCAATCAAGATGTCCTCCAGTAAAAAGAAGAAGAAGGATAAGAAGCCTAAGGTGGAAACGCCAGAAGTAACCACCTCTTCTTCAAGGTCAAGCCCAGGAGTCTGGCTGACCGAATTACGAAACCGGCAGCAGCCTCAAGCTCTCGAGTGCTTTACGAGGTTGACTCCGACGATATGGAGATTGACGGATGAAACGAGTTTCTTTTGTCTTTCCTTTGTTCTATGGGATAGCGGTCTTTCCTATGGGTTTTTGAGGTACAGACACCTCCGGTTTTTGATTTTATGGGTACAGATATTCATATTTCTTTTGGGTTTTCATTTGGGTCTTACCAATGCGGTCATTGGTATTATAGCTTTTCGATATCCAATATACTTTCTTTTCTGATGTTTAAGAAAGGGTGCCTGAGGATGAGTTCAATACTCGAAATATGCTGGTCATATAGCATCCAAGCGTGACATGACAACTACCATCGAACTTGATTATACTCATTCAATTTTCATCCACCCATCCACTTACAACCACGACCCATTGCGGCCGGAGCTGTGTCGAAAGGCAGTTCACCATGGTTGTCAACCGAAAAGATCGAAAACGCAAGGCTGCGGCCAGCGCACCTCAGCCTGTACCCAAGAAATCCAAACAATTACCACCTGAACCGAAGACGGGTTCAAGACCCACAGTACGCATGTTTGCAAGCTTTCGAGACGAGAAGAACGTCCCTGTAAGGGTTCTCTTGGATACTGGGTGCGATACACCTATGATGTCGAAGCAGTGGGCCGATTCATATGGTGTTCCATTAGTGACTCGAACGGAACCAAAGATAGTCGAAAACTTTAATGGCGAAAGAGTAGAAGGAGCGGGTTGGCAGTACACCTTCCCCGTTACTCTGCGGTATGAATCCCATTATACCAAAGAAACCTTCGAAATTGGTCCAATGGAGGATTCGTCTGATATCATGTTACCTTACTGGTGGATCGTCAAGCATGGAGCACTCAGTGGAGTTACCGAAGAAAATTATAAGCTCCAGTTTACGTCGAAACACTGCCATCAACATTGCACAAAGGCAGCGGATCTTCGTTCTCAATCGAATATGACGATTCCATTCTGAAGTTTGGAACAGACCCGCGATGGATCAGGGTTATTGGTTCAATGCACGTCAATGCGGCACACGAGATTGAAATCATTGGGTAGAGCGAATTCCATGGCAATACAGAGACTTCGAAACATTATACAACGGAGAAACTGCCAATGCTCTTCCGCCTCATCGATCCTACGATCATGCCATTGACTAAAAGATGGAAAGCAACCTCCGTGGGGCCCCATCACGCACTCTCAGAGAAGGAGCTTTCGGTCCTTAAAGAATATCTGAAGGAAATGCTTGATTCTGGGAAGATTCGTCCTAGCAAGTCACCCGCGGGTGCACCCTACTCTTCGTTCCAAAGCCACACGGAAGAGGCTTACGATTGCGCGTGGATTACAGAGGTCTAAATCGTGTGACGATTATGAACCGATATCCATTGCCACTTATGAACGAACTTAGAGACAGGGTTGCTGGATCGAGGATTTTCACCAAAATTGATTTGAAGGCAGGGTACAACCTCATTCAAATTAAACCTGGTGATGAATGGAAAACCGCATTTCGTACGAGATATGGACATTATGAATACCTAGTTATGCCCTTCGGATTGGCGAACGTGCCAGCTACATTCCAAGATATGATGAACGAGATCCTGCGAGATCTAATCGATCATGGAGTAGTAGTCTATATAGATGATATCCTCATCTATACAGAAAACGAAGAAGAGCATGTACGATTGACTCGAGAAGTCCTTCGTGGATTACAGGAAAACAACTTGGCTATAGCACCCGATAAGTGCGAATGGCACCAGAAACAAGTTGAGTTCCTTGGGTATCTCATATCGGGAGAAGGTGTCAGTATGTCAGAGGACAAGATTGATACTATTCTTAAATGGGAGATTCCGGAGTCTGTCAAGGACGTCCAGTCCTTCCTCGGATTCGCCAACTTCTATCGACGCTTCATCGAAGGATTTTCGAAGATATGCCATCCCTTAACGGAGTTAACCAAGAAAACGAACGAAAAGTTTAATTGGAAAGCAAATCCGCGAAACCAAATAGCCTTGATATGCTAAAGAAGTACTTTACCGAGGCACCCATTTTACGACATTTCGAGCCTGTTTGGCCCGTTGTGATTGAGACTGACGCAAGTGATTTTGCAATCGGCGCAGTACTCTCCCAAGTCATTGATGGACGATTGCACCCTATAGCCTACAACTCTCGAAAGATGGATAAAGCCAGATCAACTACGAAATCCACGACAAAGAGATGCTCGCCATAGTATCCGCGTTCAAAGAATGGAGACGATATCTCGAAGGTGCAGCTCATCCAATCAGCGTGTTCACCGATCACAAGAATCTCGAATACTTTACGACTACGAAGATCTTGAATCAGAGACAAGCCTGCTGGGCACAAGAGTTGGCAGGATATGATTTTAAAATATTCTACCGACCCGGTAGTGCAAATGGGAAACCGGATGCATTATCTAGGCGTTCGGAGTACCGCCCTAAAAAAGGGGGAGGTAGTGCCGAAGAAAACGAAAACCAGCCTATCCACGGTGTTCTAAGACCCGATCAGTTGGTAACTTCTGAAGGAGAAACAGTACAAGTAACGGCAATGAGGTTACGAGGCGAACGAATTGGATTTCTTCTGCCAAGTTGAGAGCGATTCCAGTAGTCAAGTTCAAATCATGGCTGTTAGAAGCAGTGGTCAGCGCCGCTAACAACGATGCTGCATGGCAAGAAGAGTATGTCCGAGCTATGGAAGGAAATCCAAGCCCAGATATCTCGTTCGAAGACGAAGCCCTGTATTTTAAGTGCAGACTGTGGATTCCAGACAATCCGCAGTTGAAGAAACAGATATTGGAAGCGGAACACGATTCGAAGGTGGCTGGACACATGGGGCAGAATAAGACAATCGAGCTGGTCAGACGAAACTTCTTTTGGCCAGAAATGGAGAAATGCATCGAAGATTATGTCCGCTCATGCCCTGAGTGCCAAAGGAACAAAGCAGCTCGCCACGCTCGCTACGGACTTCTACAACCCCTCGAATTAGCATACCGCCCATGGGATTCGATTTCCATGGACTTCATTATCGAATTACCGGTATCAGACGGATGCTCATCAGTATGGGTAATCGTCATCAATTTACGAAAATGGCTCACTTCATTCCATTGAAAGATGGTGAGAAGAAAGCTACAGACCTAGTCAAAATCTTCTTGAAAGAAGTATGGAGATTTCATGGTCTACCATCAAACATAGTGTCAGATCGGGACTCTAGGTTCACCTCCTCGTTTTGGTCCTCGTTGGTCGAAGCTCTTGACATTAGGTTAAAGATGTCTTCGCCATTCCACCCTCAAACGGACGGGCAAACGGAAAGAGTCAACCAAACGCTGGAATGCTATCTGCGGAATTACTGCAATTATGAGCAGGACAATTGGTCCGAGATGTTACCAATGGCAGAGTATGCCTATAATAACTCTCTCACCACCGCTACGGGAATGTCACCGTTCTTTGCAAACTTTGGGTTCGATCCTCGAACGAATTGGCCCATCGAAGCAGAAGCAAAGAATCCGGCATCTAGGAACTACGTTCACTGGATAACCAGCGTGCATGCACTGTGCCGTAAGGGCTTAGAGCAAGCACGGAAGTCAATGGGAAGTACCATGATAGGCGTGCTAAGGAACCTCCGAAGTATTCGGTTGGTGATTTAGTTATGCTAAATGGGAAGAACCTCAAAACTTGAAGACCATCTAGGAAACTAGATGCGAAGCTTCATAGACCCTTCAAGGTCTCGAAGGTACTCTCGCCCACCACTATTAAGCTTGAGCTACCAAGTCGATGGCGTATTCACAATGCCTTCTATGTATCACTCATCGAACCTTATCGACTCGCCACCAACCCTACGAGACCTACTCCCGAGCTCAATCACGAAGCAAATGAGCTTGGTTATGACGTGGATGGTTACGAGTACGAAACGGGTTACGAAGTCGAAGTGATTATTGGCAGCCAGTACAGTAAGAAACGGAAACGGGTGTTATATCTGGTCAAGTGGAAGGGGTATCCGGAAGAAGCACATTGGACTGAGGAACCTTATGAGAACTTCGACGACAAGAGACTGTTATTGGAGTATCACAGACGGAATCCTCAGGCCGCGAAGGACAATAGAATCAAACGGTTGAGCTAGTACCTTTTCCCCACGAAGGGTTTTTAACGGCTAGCAAGACACCTGACGAAGGATTTGGTTTTTAAGGGCACAAGAGGCCACGATTTTCCAGATCAAAAGAAAGATGGATCAAGAGAAAAGATGCATTTGGTTTTAAAGGCACACGGGGTCACGATTTTTCCAAATCATCAAAGAAAGAAAAAGAAAGCAAAGTGTCTTAGATGGACGCAACCTGATTGATCGATTCTGCTTGCTGCCATATGTCTCATCTGGACGTAAGCAAACTGATTGGTCAATTGTACTTGAATGTCTCAAGCTGGTCGAAGCGAAATGGTCTGTGCGGATTCACTATGTCGAGGATTTCGAATAATTCACTTCAGCGCACTGAACCATGTTTCGCCAAAGGCAACGAAGGGCAGATTAGTATGGAGTATGGTCGTTCAAAGACGAACTCTCTAAGAGAGGGGGTAGTGTTACACCTAGCAAGTTCACAGCGGGGTCACGTACGATCACCCGCGATTTCTCTGATTAGATGTCATCGGCTATCACTCGTCTCGGATGCCAGAGCCAATCTTTTCGGATGGCTAGCAAACGAACACCCACACCATCGATAAGCATCGACGGCTAGTTAATGGCCGCGGTCGCTTCTGCTGCGAAACGCCGATAACAAACGGATGGCCAACAAACAACTGTATGGCGCCAGCCAAAAGCCGACGACTGCCGGAGGCCTAAGAATATGTGCCGACTCTGAACAGCAAAGCTGCTCTCTATCGAAAGAGGCCTATTCGTCTGGAGGCCATCAGATGGAAAGGATACTACTGGTCCGGAGGCACAAGCCCGCGAGCTTGATGTCATAAAGGATACCGATGGTCTGATTATAATCTAATGACGATAAAAGACGATAGAGGATCGAGAGATGGAGGCCGCGGTAGTTGCGAAGGAACGGGCATTGGTTCGAAGGAGGTTCGAATGTGGTTATGGTGCTGGAGCTCTAGAGAAAAAGCGTAGATAGAAGTATTTGTTAGAAAGCGAAGACGAAGGTATAAAGACCTTGGGTTCTTCGAGGGTAGAAAGGCATCAACCTTCTCAGCGAGGAGAACAAGCCTTAACAATATACGCATTGGAGAAAGCCTATTCTTTTCGTTCAGAACCTTTTAGTGATTTCCACATCCCGAGCTAACCTCCTAAACTACCTTCGAAGCAAGTCCCGAAATTGAGTACGGATACTACTTTGACCGGGTATACCTGGGGCGAAGCTCCCGGTGTTACAAGGAGTCCCAAAGGTTATCCTGCATTTTATGATGATGTTGCTGACACACATATCGGACCATTACTTCATATTAGTTATCTTTCTTCGTATTGAGTGGAATAGTGATCAATGATTTAATGAGCTGCCAACCCATACATTGCCACGTACCTAGTGTCATCGGGTCTTATCCGTGTTCCCCGAAGGGGGTGCCCTCTGTCAGTTATCGCGTTGCAAATGCGGCAGAGCTGGGTTTCAACAGTCTAGATCCAAGCACTTATCTTTTAGGTAGAGTTAACTACCGGGGCGCAGTTAGCTTATCTCCTTTGCTTATTCTAGCTCTAGAGATAGCAAAGTCCCGCATACTAAGATAATATCGCTTGTCCAACCATATCCATGAGGCTAAGCACGGGTATGGTTTGTCCCAGTATCAGCATGATACTGGAGATAACACTGGTCTGATCCGTAACGCACAGCTGACCCGAAGGCCCCTGCTCGGCAGTTACATTGCTTCGGCAGTATGGTTGGTGTGTCCCATGCCTTGGCCAGTACTATGGGAATTACCCCATGATTACTGTCTGATCGAGTGTGCGTACTGTCTCCACAATGGGTAGCTACTCCTTATGCTGAGACATAGTATTGTAGCATAGACTATTATGGGGATTTCACCCAGCTATGTTGAGCCGTCTGCTACCTCATCAGTAGACATGCTCAGGGGTGTGTTCTTTGACCGCTGATTCAATTTCAACAGCGGCAAGCCTGGGAGACTATGCCTGATGTACTTCATACGCATGCTAAGGGGAAACCCCTAACACTGACCATGATACAGATAAAACCCATCTGCCCGACGCTGACAACCGTCGAAGTCTCCCTGCAAGTACAGGTGTGAGATCACGTCCTCCTGACGAGGAGGATGCACCACTGGTGTCTAGGGAAACCGTCGTCCACAATCGACACCTCCGCCGCAAAAACAACACAGCCCGCCGAATGGTGGCCATGACCAAGCAGTCATGTCAACCACCACCATGTACCAATCAGATCACAAGAAGCCAAGTAAAGACCTCCACAAACGCACTAATCATCATGGCGAAGGCACTAGCTTCAACATCCATCAACAGCGATCCATTCACATACGCGGAAGCCATGAACAGCCCACAACGAGACCACTGGAAATGAACAATGGAAGAGGAGTGCACATCAATCCTGCTCAATAACACATTCACAACTATCAACTCCCAGGAAGCAAGGCAATTGCAAGTCAAACCAATTGGCTCCAAATGGGTCTACAAGACGAAGCACAATCCAAATGGCACCATATGATACAAAGCACGTGTAGTCATTCAAGGCTACGAACAGACGGACTTCGGAGAAATATATGCCCCTGTCAGACAGCTCACCACCGTTCGGTATCTCTTCTCTCTGGTCGGAAAACACCGCTGGAACATCGATCATTTGGATGTAGTTACGGCATTTCTCAATCCTGAAGTCGACGACGATGACATTTATATGACCCTGCCTGAAGGCTGACTGGAAGGCCTCAACGCACCTGCAATCGTTGTTCGACTAAAGAAAGCACTTTACGGCCTCAAACAAGCACCACAACTTTGGCACAACGACATTAACACCTTCTTGCTCTCTCTCGAATTCACGCAATCCCTGGCCGACTCCAACCTTCATCTCCGCAGCGATGGTATTCTGATGCTTCTGTACGTCGACGACATCTCAATGTTGTACCCAGAAGATGCTACCAAAGCCGCAATTGAAGTTAAGGCCAGGCTCTCAGAGAAATACAAGATCACCAATCTCGGCCCGGCACGCCAATTCCTGGGCATCGAAATCCACCGCGGGGGAAATGGTACCAGCATAAGCCTTGGCCAGAAGGCTTTCATCACCATGATTCTCAAACGATTCAATATGCAGATCACTCACGGTTCATCAACTCCAATGGATCCTAATGTGAAGCTGGATCTGGCCGAGGATCGGGGGGAGAAGGAACTAAATATATAAAAGGCTACCAGGCAATTGTCGGCTGATTGATATATGCGGCACTCACAATTCAGCCCGATATCTCATTCGCAGTTGCTGCACTTTGCCGATACAATTCCCGCCCTTTCACCAGCCATCTGACCACCGCCAAAGGAGTTCTCCAGTATCTCAAATCTACCGCCGACTTTCGACTGCACTTTAGCAGCAATGACAGCAATGATCAACTCACTGGCTACACAGACTCGGATTGGGCCAATGATAGTGCCAACTGCAAGTCACAAGGCGGCCATGTCTTCCGTCTCAGCAACGGAGCTGTCTCGTGGCAATCGCGAAAGCAAAATCTCATCGCTATGTCAACTCTCGAAGCCGAATACATCGCTTGCTCCAAAGGCTCCCTTGAAGCGAAATGGCTGCTCCAGCTCCACCGAGATATACATGGCAAAGACACATCACCGCTCCCGATCAATTGCGACAATCAAGGCGCACTTAGTCATATCACAACCGGGATCATAAAGGCTCGCACGAAGCACATCGACGTTTGCTATCACAATAGTCGAGATCTCCATACCCGCAAGATAGTTGACTACTTCTACGTACATACGAACGATAATGTGGCAGATATACTAACCAAGGCCTTGACGAAGGATAAGCATGAGAAATTCACAAAGGCGATGGGGCTATGGTAATTAAGGTTGGATTTATGGTTGTTTTATTTGAGTACACAGATTTCTTTGATTTTCTATGGATGGCCATCCTCAGGCTACGGTAGTACTCTTTCCCTGCTCACGATCGCAGGGTTTTAAGGAGGCTACTATGAGATTCACTTTGTTTCATTTCACTTTGTTTCTTGCTCTACGAAGTATAGCAAGAGGGGGAAGTATTGCATATACAGGTCTCAGCCGGAGATGAGCCTCGTATGGCCGGAGACGGTGTCTTGCATGGCCGGAGATGAGCGGAGACGGAGATGGAGACGGAGCAGAGCGGAGACGGTGATGTCTTGTATGTCCAGAGATGACTGTCGACTCTGATACTGGCTGATGGCATTCAGCCAGTACTTGTACTCTCATATATATATGGCCTTATGGCCCTCTTAGATAATATACAATTTAAGCTTCTCTAGCATCACTATTTGAACATCTGTGTCTGGGAGATTGCTCGGATGCATGGTGTAATAACGAATGTCCTCAACATTGTCCTCCTTTCTGATACGGATAAGTACCGCTCGGTTCTGATCAGCTGCTTCAAGTTGTTGAATTATGTCGTGCTCAGGTCGGCTGCTTATCCATACTTTGGTACTATGCCAATGTGTTCGACTACGATTGATGGAAAAATCAATAATCTTTTTTCTTTCAGTGATCAGCAACTCGTCCACACCATCAAGGATAAAAAATGTCGTAAAATTTGACAGCATGTCGTCAAGCAGCTGCTCAAGATCCTCAGTTGGAGATTCAATATCATTCAGTAACGCCGGGCACCTGTCAAACACGTAGTCTACCAATGAGCCGTCTCGTAGTAGTATTCGGTGAAGTATAGATGATAGAAAGCCGAAATACGTATTGCTAGGGTTCTCATGGTAGGTGAAGAAATTCGCGCAAACCAAAGTGTTGATACTTGTTCTTGTGGCGGTTAAAACTTCGTTGAGGAGAATGGCTGATAAGGTTGATTTTCCTGACCTTAGTTAGTATCTCGGTAGCGTAGAGGGTTTTTTATTTATACCAGCTCCAGGTATTCCGGTCAGTCCTATTACACATGTTGTATCATCCATACGAGATCGCCAGAGTCTGACACGCTTGTGGCCTAATAGCCAGTTTCCAGAGTTTGGATCCTTCTTTCTAATTTCAATAGACTCCTGCCGTTTCCGCTCAAATCCATTCAGTTTTCGCTTCTGGGCGAAAACATCAATAACAAGGTATCGTTCACGTTTCTCAGACTGTGCGTTATATATGGCTGACTGTCCGACATGTTCGGCAAAAACTGCGGCTTGAAGTTCCTTGGTATCATAGTCCCATTGTTGGATACACTGTTTGATTTTTTCGCGAAATGTTGGCCATCGAGTTTGTATTATTTGGTGAATGACTAGCATCCAAATCAGAAGAGTGTTCCAGCTGTAGCACATATACAAAGCAGAGTAAATATCGTACCATGTTTTCGGAAAACCACCATAGCTGTTGCTAGCAGCTCTAGAATATCTTTAAATATCTTTGAAATAAAACTACCTAGTCTTGGCTCGGTCTTGAGCAAAGGTTCAAACTTGTCAAAAAGCGGAAACCCTTTCCCGATCCTTTCAAGACAGTCCAGGAGTTCGTTCAGGGCAGGAACATGGCCGCTTGCAAACTTATTCAAAAAGAGTGCGTCAGTTTCCTTTCAGTGATGGGATATGTATTCTATCCGTTACCTTTAGGAGACATTTAACTGGGCCCTAGGACAAACATTAACAGAAGACAGATATGCCGTGATGTCTCATGACATACCCAGATAAAGAGCATATATACATGGCTTTGTGCAAGCACGTCAACAACGACACCGTATCTATTCATTGCATCGAGGAACGGCTGTATCCTATTCAGGTTTTGCATCACTCTGCTGTTTTTCTGGGTTTCTTGGATTCTCGCCGCTTCTTTCTGGACGTCTTTGAAGCTTGCCCATTGGTAATCTTGAGGAAACTCAGAAGGGATATCTTTTTTAAAGGCTTCGATGGCGTCCTTGAAAATGGTTTCTATGTCTGACATAGTATTGCTGCTTCCTGTGCTGGTAGACATGTCGACATCTGTAGAAAATTCTGTGGAGTGAGCGCCTGCTAGCGATATCGTCCCTGTACCCCTCTTAATACTTAAGGATGTTTCTCAGCCGAGAGGCGAACTTCCAAAGGAGAGAAAAACAAACCATGAACGTGAATATTTTAGGAATGTGGTTAAATTCGGTAAGGCCTTGCGCAAGGCGTTTCTGTATCTTGACCCGTATAAGTTACATAGAATCTCAGAATCTAACAGAATGCTTCCAAGAACAGCGACTCGATCATGAGGGGAATCCTAGGTTTTCTGCAGCAGGGTTCTGCTGCAGACCTGACCTGCACATCAACATTGGTTGTGTTGAACAGTCTCAACGTTGCACTGCCTCCTTCAGTCAGCGCAGATGCACAGCTTCGAGGCTGACGCAGTGAGAGCCTTCAAGGCCAACCACTAGTTACATGGACATAGTAGGAGCCATAGTAGGAGCCATAGTAGGAGCCATAGTAGGAGCCACGAAGAGCTATAGTTTCCTTTGAACAATATTTTCTTTCCGAACCCAGGCTTGCGTGGAGACAACTACTATACTCTAATCTTCACTTTGGCGTATAGGCACCACGATGCACGATATCGACATGGAGGACTTCTGTTCAAGACTGGAAGATATGGATTCTTTCTGTCAGGTGGTATACTCAACACAATGCAGCGATACTACCCGTCGGGCGAGCGATGAGGGGGACTTCGATCTTCCGTCACCAAAACGACAAAAGACCTCGGGAAGTCAACCTGTTACGGGTATCCAGGAATCGATTGCCTTCATAAACCCACAACTTGTGGAAAATTGCACCCCGTTACGTGACAAAGAGATATCCGTCGTTCCTAGTACTGAGGAAAACTTCTCGAACTCGGATCACCTGTCGAAAGCGAGCGAAAAACCGGCCAAAGACATCTCGATGACTCGATTCGGCCCTGGAAACTTCCATTCACAAGAGTTTATTGACCTCACATGCTTCGGAGCAGTAAGGCATCCGCATTATCACATGAATCTTCGGCTTTGAAGTTACTCCAATGTTTACTAACTTGAATATTACTAGGCCGATATATCAATCCGCAATAACACAGAATTCGGCTCGGTTGCGGTTGGAATAGGAAAGGTGAAACGCATCGGCTCGCTTTTCACCATCCGGTCTGCGGAAGATCTATACCTTGGTGCTATTATTCCGGAACATGCGCAGAAACTACGAAATCTCTTCTCCAGAGTTTGTGTTGATATACAAGCAAATATATTTCAACTGCCCGATCAGCATGCGAAGTTGATGAATGTGTCATTGAATATATATGGGCCTGCCTCCGAAGCTTCGAACGTTGGAGATCTGCTTTCCAGAGAAGGGCTATTCCTACAGGAGCCAGTATCCTGTGATGACGAGACGCGTTATTTTAATCCACACGCTCTTTTCGTGCCTGAAGAGATCCGACTTGAACTCGAGCTCGAAGCTGAGGACAGAAGGAATGGACTGTCGACACTAGAGACGTACAAGTCTCAAGAGGACGGAGTATTCAGTCTTTTTGATAACGAGACATGCGTTCAGGAAGATTTTCCTTGTCCACCAGTCAGCGCCAGAATCAAGACTTTGCTTCTCAGGTGAGCGTGATTGACTAGTTCTCTTCCTGTTTGCGCATGCCTTGTAATAACAGCGCTATGTAGTCACCAACAAGAGGCTCTTTCATTTATGATGAGGCAAGAACTATTGGTTGACTCACCTCATTCATTGCCTGTGTTATGGGAAGAAGTGGAAAACAGAGGGGAGACTAGGTAGCACATGAACCACGCGGGCACCAGTTTCATTGCTGAGATTTCTAGGTTTCGTCATCGAATTACTAGCGGATATAGTCCTGAGAGGCCTGATACGATAAGAGGTGGTATAATTGCAGACGAAATGGGTATGGGTAAGACTTTGACAACACTGGCTTTCATAGCCACTTCCATGGATGAGGAGGGAAATTCGAATGTAAAATGCGAACGTTCCGTTGCCCAAGTCCGCGCCACTCTAATTATCATCCCTGCCGCTAGTAAGTACGACTGATAATGAAACCTCATTCATACCGTTGACGGAATGTTGGATAGCAATCGTAAGCTGGAAGGAACAGATCACAAGGTTAGGCCGCTCCTACAGTGCTGTAACTACTCTACGCAATGGTTCTGAACCGAGGATACTCTAGACACACAGAGGATCTCACTGTCCTTTACTATAGCGGGCAGTCAGATTCCGACAAGAACGCAGCAAATTTTGATATCGTTATCGCAACATATGCGATGGTCATGCGTGCCAGCAAAACAAACAAAAGAGCTGGGTGTGATAAAGATTTCTTTCAGAGGGTGCAATGGAGACGAATTGTTCTCGATGAAGGTATGTTGCACTTCTATTGGGCACTAAGTGTTGGGACAACTGAGTATGTCAGCGCATGTCATTCGAAATCGAAAAGCGAAACAGACTCAAGCAATCTGTTCGCTCGAAGCAGAAAGTCGGTGGTGTCTTACAGGAACTCCAGTCCAAAATCGTTTGGATGACTTTGGAGCGCTTCTTCAATTTCTCAGATTCGCCCCACTCCATCAAAAACCAGTATTCTCGAAATATGTCATTCTCCCGCTTAAGAAAGGTACTCCCGACGGATTGAAAAACCTCAAAATGATTATTGCGGTCACAACTCTCAGGCGAACGAAGAAATCACTCGAGGATCTATCGGACGATTTGCCTCCACAAATCGACACAGTTCAACGATTAAATATGAGTGAGGAAGAGCAGCGCCTTCACACTCTAATTAGCGATGAAGCCAAGAGAGCACTTGATCAGGCTATCAAGAATGGCCAAGAGGGCCATTTTAGTGGTTTTATCATGCAAAGTCTCCTTCGAATCCGTCAGCTGTGTAACGGAATTGCTCTTCTGCCTGAAGATTTTCGCTTAGACCTCTTTGGAAATGCTGCTAGATCAGACAGCACAAATCTCTCTTCGTCATATGCATCTACTGGCGTTTGCGAAAGTTGTCAATCGAAATTGGACACCGCCACGGGTAAACTGTTCGAAGGATGTTATCATTTCCTTGCTCCCGTTGTTCCCATAGAGATGAAGCTTCTAGACCAGCATCGGAACTTTGTCCCACATGCTCCGACCGTACCATTAATGATGCCGATTTAGATATAGATAGCCAACCGTCGACTCCTGACACTTCGATGCTAAACATCTCGAAAAATTCTTCCTTCGAACATTCATCCAGCAAAATTCAAGGTCTTATTAAGAACTTAAGATTGCAGCCTGGAGCGAAGAGGTACTCTCCTGAGATCCAGTTCACCTTATCAGGAAGTAACAGGACGGATGACATCTGTAGTGTTGTATTCGCCTGTTGGGTCAGTATGCTTAATCTCATATCACTTGAATTGGATCGCCAGGGCATCGGCTACACTAGGCTCGACGGTTCCATGACACTGGAAAGAAGAGTGCAGAGCATAAAGTCTTTCCGTGAAGATGGTAATAAGACAGTGATGCTCGCCACCATTGGAAGTAGCGGCGTCGGGTACGATCTCCTTACTGTTACATATTACTCGCAGAATTCCCGCTATTAACTGCTCCTAGGATTGACCTCACCGTGGCTACATACGTTCATTTGATGGAACCGCAGTACAATCCCATGGTGGAAGAACAAGCGCTTGCACGAATTCACAGAATCGGTCAGAAAGAGCAAGTTACCACGATTCGATACATTATGAAAGATTCCTATGAACAAGTAAGCACATGTTTCCATATTATTGATCCCGAAAGCTTTTGGCTTACAGATAGATCACAAGTCAATTATGGGTATGCAGGCTGAGAAGTTGAGACTGGCCGATATGTGCACGGGATCCGAATCTGGAACACGTCAAAATTTGCTGGTGAGTGTTTTTGTAACCGCGAACTCCCAATTTCCATCATGTGCTGAATGAAGTCCACCAGAGATTGCGTGCATGTTTGAGATAGCTCTGCTCGCACTGAACTTAGGCCGCTGCGCTAAGTCTTCATTGATCGCGATGGCAGGGTTGTAACTGCAACTAAGCATATAAAGTAAGTGAATCGGGGAGGACTACGAGCGGCTGCACTGTGTGCGAGTACAGTAGGATGGTTGTGGTTTTGAGGGTGGAGAGGATGCGTGCGTTTTTCGATACCCTTTGTAACTCTACTTCACGCAATGTTAAATAGGCTGAATATAGTGTACGTGATATACTTTCTGACATTTCCTCCGGGTCCCGAGTTGTGTGAGATATGTTCGGTGTGTTCGATGGGTGTATTCCTGCCTGCATCCCCTTCGCCTTTCAAATCCACAGCTAACTAACCGACCCCCCCCCCCCCCAATAGCAGCAAGTGGCTTCCTCGGTTTGTATATCAGCCCATCTTCCTACGAATACCGTAGTGAATTCCATTTAAGAATTGTGACGCCGGTATTCCATTTTGATGCGTCGAAATCAATTTCCACGGTCTGTGGTATGATGAGCAGAGACTCTCTGGATGAGAATGAGTGTATCTCTTTCCGAATAGTGCAATAAGGCGCAAAAGCATACACCGTGACGCATTTCACTGAAAGAACCGTTGGTGTGCTTGGCCGTGGCGGGAGGGCTGGGCGGGTGTGAGTTTGATAGTTGGACGGGGCCACAGGTGGTACTGTACCGGCAATTGCGGATGATACACATTTTTTTCTGACAGATAATTTTCAAGATACAGCCTTTGCCTGACAGATAATTGTGGTGATACCACACCAAATGATAGGTATCCGGGATTGATACAGATGTACCACTGACTATTAGGAGAGGGGTAACAGAGCACTCATGAAGTGAGGTAGAAGATTATAGGGTAAAGGTTACTAGTAAATTCACACCACTTTGAGTGCCTTGAACTTTTGTACTTTGTATTTCTGCTGACCACTCCAATATGACATGTCTTTTGCCAGATACACCCCCATCTGACAGAATCCACTGCTGATACAAACCCATTCTGACCCTGACAATTGTATTTTATATTGAGATACAAACACCCTGCCTAACACCTAACGTATCATCCGGTACAGTATACTAGGCTGCAATCCGTCTTCAATCAAGGTCTTGATTTACGGATAGTACTCAAAACCTTCTGATTGAGGACCAGTGACACTATAATCCTTCACCCGGCTCTTCCCCCCCGGCCACGCTCAAATCCCTAAACCTGACGCATCAAATCATGTTCCACTTCAAGCTAATCATATCATTCCAGTACTACGGTATAACACACAAACACAACCGATACAAAACACAAGCGCACACACAGACACATCAAAACACCCCGATGGCATCCATCTACAGTTGATTCCTTCCGTATCCCACAAATCCCAACCCACTCGCCACAAATAACAAATAACAGAATAGTAAAAAAAACACAAGCCCATATACAGGGGGGGCTCATCTACTCCAGTCTAACAGAAAAGAAAAATTCCTTCCTCCTCCTCCCTCGTCACCAATCTGCACCATCGTCCTCATCATCTATAATAATCAGTATAAACTCAACTGAGTATAATGGAGGGGAATGGCTCACCGCTATTACTAGCTACTTTCTTCTTTCTCTTATTCAGCGCATCCTGTAGAGCCATCATGGGATTCGGTGCTGCTGCCGCCGCCCCAGCCCCACCAGAAGCGCCTGCAGCCGCAATTGGAGCTTCTCGAATCCTCTTTTCGCTGTCCGGAACCTTTCTCAATCCTCCCTTGCCAGTCCCGCGAATACTAGCCAACAGATCATCTCTCCCGCCTACAGCTGGAAGCGCCATCTTGGGTGGAGCGGGGGCGCCACCAGGAGGCGGCGGTGGTCCGCCCATTGGAGGAAGCGGTGGGGGCGGCGGCGCACCAGTTCCAACAGGAGGCAATGGCGGCGGAGGTGGCGGAGGTGGCCCTCCAAAACCTCCAGACGGCATTGGCGGGGCAGGCGGAGCACCAGTTCCTGTGGGTGGTAGAGGAGGTGGGGGCGGAGGAGGGGGGCCACCGAAACCTGCAGGCGGTGGTGGAGGTGGTGGAGCTGGCGGACCACCGAATCCAGGTAAGGGTGGCGCAGGAGGTGCGCCGGAACCGAAAGATGTATGAGGGGGTGGAGGAAGTGAAGGCTGTAACGGGGTGTACGAGGGAACAGGCGGCGGTAGCGGAGGTGCAAATGTTGGTATTGATGGAATTTCTAAGTGAACAATGTCAGTTCTTGCGCTCCACGAGCCGTATAACTGGTTCATACCGCGTGGAGGTGGAGATGGGGGTTGCATCGGTGGCCGAGGAGGGGGCGGCGGGCCGGTCGACCACGCTGGTAAGGGTGCTGGCGGTGCTCTGGCGGGAGTGGGAGGCACAAAAGGTGGCGGAACACTGAACCTGTATCCCGAATCCCTGGTAGAATCCCCGTCATCCAAAGGTGCTTTGGGAGGTAGTGGTGGGCCAGGGTGTGATGGCGGAGCAGGTGTTACTCGATGAGGTTGGGGTGGAGGAGGTTGACGGACAAAAGCGCCTGCATCAGGAAACGGTGGAGGTACAGCGAACCTTGGGGGTGCAGGAGGTGCAGGAGGTGCCGGAGGTGGTTGAGGAGAATATCTTGCCCGCGGGGGTTCGGGAGACACCGGTATCGGTGAACGAGATGGGGGAGACGAAGAGCCTGCTGAAGTATTCACCGCATGTCCTCGCCGGGGCGGTGGTGGAGGCGGCGCTTTCTTGGACATGGTGGAATTGCCTGTGACCTGGGGACTAAGCGATGCACCTCTCACACCTAATCCTCTGGGAGGTGGGGGTCCTGGGGGAACGGACGGTGGAGCTGATGGAGGAGGTGGAGGGGGTCCCGGGGGGAGTGATGAAGGAGCTGACGGGGGTGGAGGCGGAGGTGGTGGTGGTCCTCGAACTGAACCCGTCCCGATCTTTGGTGAATGTACGCCATTGCTATGGCCATTAGAATATACCTCAGGATGCTCTTTCTGTGGTTCCTGTTTCTTATCCTGGTTTTTCTCAATGTATTCGATGATAAATTCCTGGTTATTGGGATCACGGATCAGCTCATCACTGAGGCCTAGTTGTTTCAATTCCTCTAACAGAGGTCGAAACTCTGGATCATTCAGATCTATATGTGAGCCTCCACTACGAGACGTAGGACTAGGTGCAGAGGATGAAGTCCCATCTGTAGTTGCCGGCGAAGGCCCAGCAGATTTACCGAAACTCAGATGTGGCATATGGAACCGGCTTTTCTGGCCGCCCGAGCTTTTACTGAGCTCATGCTCCGCTATTTCCTTCGCGACCTTTTTCTGAAACTTTGCAGCCTCCCTTTCATCCGCGAATGACAATCCCGCCGTACACTTTTCGAGCTCGAACGAGTGAAAGAATGTGCGGTCGACATTATACTGGAACCCCTCATAGAGCTCTTGGTCCCACAGAACGCCGGGAGGTTTTCCCTACTTGCCGTCAGTTCTCGCCCCTATCGTATATAGCTAAACCACCTTATTCATACCGTGATATCCACAATCTTGAGGAACAGCGTCTTCCCCACCGTGTCCTGTGCCAGCACTACCACGCCGCTTATCCCGGTAAAGTTCCATCTCGTCCGGTCTGGATAGTTGACATAGAGTCTTGCGATGGCGCCATATACGACTTTGTTTGCGGGCCCTGGGACGACGCGGTTGACAATCTCTTTGTCGCTCTTTGTGAGCTTAGCATGTGGCATCTCTACTTACGGTTTCCGATTCGTGGTGATGTGCAGCCCCCTTCGACTCTTTACCACCAGCGGGAAAGGACTCAAGCACCAAACGTCGAAAGAGCGACCTGGTGGTGACGTGCCTGGTAGTTGGTGGAGTATTTGTAGTAGATATTTGTTTGTTCGTTTAAAGCTTCAGTCAGCTCTTGCAGCCGACTATCCTTTGTCTGAAACCTAGTCTGTGACGTAGGGATACAAGCAGGATTCCTAAGGGTCGAAGCGTAGAGAGTGCCAAAGAGTGAGTGCCGGACGAAGTAGAAGGATTGAAGTCGAAATGTCGTGGATATCGAGGGGTCAGGGACAGGATACATAGAGGAACACAGCGGAAAGGCACTTGAGCAACCAAGCAAAGCCGTCGCACTAACTACGTAATCGGTAGTGGCTATGCACGCCACACTAGAACGCCGACCACTATAGACGATGCTCGCATGCGCATCCCGACTCAGCTTAGAAATCGACAACACCTCGAATGCAGCATTGCCATCCGCAGGTTGCCCAATCGATTCCCCCCAGTGTCATTATTAAGTACATATCAGCCCGAAGGAACCCCGAAAATCAGCTCTCCCAGGCATCATCACTTTTATGGAGAAACAAAAAGAACAAAAACACCAAACAGAGTTTCCAGCTCCCAATGCACCTCAAAAAAACCTTATCAAAATGTTACGCCATATGACAAAAAACCCCACAATACATATATTCGTTAATTATGCTTCTCTATTCGTTTTCGTCGTCACTCATATCGTCGTTATCGTAGTCGTTCTCTGCGCCAGACCATTGTCCCTTTCCCGAAGCTCGCGGTGTTGACTCGGCGTCAGATAGAGCTGCGGGAGATGTTGGAGGTATCGGCGAGTGTGTGGATGGCACTTGTCTCATTTGAGGCCTGGGCGTGGAAGGAGCGTCACTGACGTTCTCCTTCCCCTTCTCCATCCTACCTTGCACCCGTGGTCGTTGTATTTGCTGATGTACCCTCCCCTTCCGTGATTTGACACTTTCGGGTCGTAAAGAAGTGATTCCCAATCCAGTTGGGTATGGGTCTGGACTGTTGGCCGGAATCGTTGGAGGTGCACTATTAGAGCCCTTAGAATAGATGTTGCGGGCATTACTTTCCTCCTGTATATAGTCAGACCCTCGCTTGAGAAAAATAGGGCAGTCAACCACACACCATATTCCCCGCACTCAGTCCCCTCTGCATGGCCAGCCGGCGAGTGTACTTCTTCATTCTCCTCCGCTCTTCCTCCGCATCCTCCACCAGGTTCTCATGCCTTGAACCATCATCATCCGACCCAATGCCCAGTCCCATCACTTCCGCACTGTCCCATCACTACTCCTCGGGAACTCATCATCTCCAATAACGACCGCATCATCCTCATCCTCACTCGGCCACAGATCCCCACGACTCCTCAAACTATCATCCTGACTTCCCTCACTAGATCCCGTCCCACTTCTTTGTCTCCCATTCCTAACTCCCCCGTTCGCAGATAACCCCGCAAACGCCACGTCCACTGTTCCACCACCACCACGCTGGGGATGCTCCTGAAGGTTCGCCGCGGATGGCTTATAACGCATTCCTTTCCCCCTCACTCCAAACTTTGACAAGAACCCAAACATGTTTGTCCCGGGAATAACTGTAGGATCCGGAGAGTCGCGTCCAGGAACAGTACCTTTCCTCCGTAGTCCAGTTCCCGACGCATCTCCAACAGCACCATAATACATCCTCTCGCCCCGCACCGCGGGCATTCCGCTCCCACTCCCCGCAAGCAAACGATCCAGCTCGTCTGTTCCCCACGCTAGAAACCCGCGCCCGCCGCCGCCATCACCTTCATCAGACTCCCAATCATCATATTCATAGAAGCCGAAAGGATACTCGCTCCTTCCGTAACGATTCCGGTGGTGGTGATGGTGAGCGACTTTTGGTTTCGGCAGACAGGAGGTGCAGCAGTCTACTAGCGACGAGAAGCAGGGCTCGATATAGGATTTAGTGAATGTGAAGCATCCCGTGCGCGCATCCTCTGCAGCTGACTCGAGCGAGGTGGAGATGCGATCGAGATTCTGGCGGATACGGGGGTCGTGACGCATTATGTTGATCAAGTTAGTATTAGGGTGTATTTAGAGTTGCTATTTAGTTTGACGCAAGCGTAGTGAGACCGGCTCGCACAACGATGCGCAATCGCGAGCTGAGGTGGTGAGGTGGATGGTGAGCTGGAAATGCGCTGGAGACTGGGTGACTAGCAGCTGCAGCTACAGCAAATGCGTCAACATCGACCTATTGTTTATTGTTTTCGCCGTCTTTTTGTGCCTGTATATGTGACAGAATTCGTCGATCAGTGCTTCGAGGGGTGTTTAGGTTTCGTCGAATGTCGTCGATTTGTCCGATGTTGTGTGTTCCGAAAGCGCAGATGGAGTAGCGCTGACGTCGTCGACAAGTGTTCCGTTGCCTAGACTTGTAATCTACTGCAATTGTAAATCCGGGGAAGACTAGAATTCTCCCTGGTATCCTCACTTACAACTGCAAAGTGATAGTATGCATCGCACTGCTTCATCGTGCAGCAGGTACTAAGTAAAAAGTATATAGACTCATATCATAAGTATATCCATTCCATACAACTACTATGATACTTGCAGGAACACCGCCTGCAGAAAAAAAGAAAACAAAAGAATCTTCAGGGCCGCATGGAAAAGAAACCGATCGCAAGAAACAACGCAGATACAGAACCAAAGGGACCAGAAACCAGTGACCAGAGTGAAGAAGTAGAAGCCTCACGCCTAAAGACAAAAGGTAACCTGTCACAAAAACACAGAAAACGCACAATGGCGACCCATCTCCCCTAAAATCAGAACGCGTAGGTGGGGGTGATGGTGAGGGGAACAGTGGTGGAGCATGCGCTGTTACACAGGTAGCCGTGTGTGAATAAGGGACGATCCACAATTCTATCTAGAGTCGGCTAGTTCTCTTTCTACGCCCAGACCCTCCGTTCTTATATCCTCCGTTCTTAGGAATGTCCCTATCGTTTCTGTCATGCATTCAGGTGAGGGAAATCGCTGTAGAGCCGCCGCTAGCAGCCGTAGCTGCTTTTCGGACGGGCTCAAAGTATGGGTGAGCCATAGCCTCCTTGGCGGTGAGACGTTCCTATTCACAATTGGGTAAGATTATTATTCGTGCATCTAGATAAAGGGGCGAAGGGGGCGTGGCTCATACCTGATGGTCGTATCGCAACAGTTTGTCCAAGAAATCGATAGATTCATTGCTAACGAACCGCTGGTTCTCCTGATTGACAAACTGGTGCCAGCTCTTCTTGGGAAATCGCCCCAGAATATTGTCATACTGGGCGTCCAGTTCAATATCATACTTGTCCAAGTAGTCGAATAACTCTTCAGTTCCTAAGACTTTGGCAATCTTGACGAGCTGGTCCGAGTTCGAATTTCCATGGAAAAATGGCTCCTTGCGGAAGATCATGGATGCGAACATAGCACCGAGAGACCACAGATCGAGCGAATAGTCATATTCCTGGTAGTCCACAAGCAATTCGGGGCCCTTGAAGTACCGAGAAGCAACGCGGACATTGTACTCAGTTCCGGCGTGGTAGAACTCAGCCAAACCCCAATCAATCAACCGCAGCTATCACAAATGCATCAGCGCACAGGTTACAAACATTGCCATCACGTTGCGGGTTGTACCTTTCGCTTCTCGTGATCAATCATGACGTTGTGAGGCTTGACATCTCGGTGCATGATTCCCTTGCTGTGGCAGAAATCCAACGCTTTTAACAACTCGTAAATGTAGTACCGGACATCGTAGTCTTGAAACTTTGGGTATAAGCTGCGGAAGTCGGTATTGTTGATATACTCAAACACTAGTGAAGGAGTTTTGCTCTAATCGGCCAAAGCGCCTCATCAATACCCCGCGCGACAGTGCTGTACGTATTGCGACGAAAGAACATACCTGAGGATCCCTCACAACATCCAAAAGCGCCACAATATTTGGTCCCCCTGACAAATTCTGCAAGATCTTGATCTCCCGCTTTATCTTCTTCTTCTTGACCGGCTTGAGGACCTTGATGACACACTTTTGGTAGTTGGTGATGTTAATGCCCTCAAAGACCTCCGAGTACTTTCCTCGACCTATTTATTCTCTATCGTGAGCGATAATTTTCTTATCTACTTCGGTGGCAGTTGTGAAAAGCGGGGGCCGATTACCGATCTTGCGAACGACCTCGTAGTTCTCGAGGACCCCCCACTGAATATTGACCGAGTCGTAATCCCAGTAGGACCGGGGCATCCGCTGGTTAACCTGCTCCGGATATTTCGGTCAGCCATGTTCTATAGAAATCCCTTATCGACGATCCGGGAAAGTGAGATGGATGGTCGAGTCGGTATTGGTGGCGTTAGGTGCCGTACATCAGCATAGACACGAGCCATGTTGAGCGGGTTGACGTTGACAGTGCTCTTCCCGTTGTCGGGAATCTGAGGAATGAGTGCCAGCTGGAGAAGTAACAGCCGTGTTACTACTACGACCCGAGTTATGATGGCTGCGTTGTTGTCGTCGTCGTGCTGACGATGTTGTGGTTTGATTGGATACTAAGAGGAAAGAGGAGGGAAATGTTGATAACAGGCGATGGCTGTGCCTCGTTCATGAAGAATCGTTCGAACGGCTTGGCATTTTGGACCACTTATTTGAAATTTAGAAAATCCCATTCGAACCAGACGAAGAGGGTCTTTCTATAAATTCTCTTTCTTATACTGGACCTTCATCTCAAAGATGCTGTCATGAGGTGGAGAAGTCAAACGGGTTGAATGGTAAACACTGCTGGAAGGCAGAATCTTGCAGATGAGAATAATGTATCATTTTCATGCTGATAAGTCTTTTTTGGAATGGAAACGCCAGATATGTCTGAACCAGACAAATTTCCATCTACACAGGCTCAAAGCACTCTTCTTTGGCCCCGGTTGAAGATCCAATGGACACAAGACTAATTAGATCACGTGCCTTAAGCAGGTGTCCTGCCATGCGGCTCAAGGACTCGCAGATGCGATTCCCACCAGTTCTTCCACTACCACGCACAAAATGTACTACGACCTCAATGTCCTGGTCCCTGCCCCCTCCGAGGTCCCACGGACCCTCTCCTTCCTCTCTTCCTGTACATCCCCCCCCCCTCTCCCCTCTCACTCCATTAACCAAGTCACCAGTAGGATACACCACCGTCGCGTTCACCACCATCATCAGCGGCAAGCTCCCCTCACAGCTTCCACCACCTCCGGTACTACCCACCCACAACTCCCTCAAGCTCCTAACCCGGTGCACACTTGTCCTAACCGATCATTCACAAAACCACCGACTTACCGCACTAAGCGACCTCTACTCCATCCTCGCGCTCCGGCCCACCTCCGAAAAGCTACTCCTCCAAGCATGCAGTTCCCTTGAATGCGACCTGATCAGCCTCGACTTCTCAACACGACTCCCATTCCCTCTAAAGCACAAGACAGTTGGCGCCGCGCTGTTGCGGGGGATAAGCATCGAGATCTGCTATTCAGCGTCCATCACCGACGTCACGGCACGGCGGAATCTTATACAGAATGCGGCCGAGTTGATCCGTGTGACGAGAGGTGGACGGGGGGTAATACTTAGTAGTGAGGCGCGGCAGGTGTTGGCGCTCAGGGCGCCTGAGGATGTGATAAACCTTGCGGTGTTGTGGGGGTTGAGTTCTGAGAAGGCGCGCGATGCGGTGTCGGGGAGGTGTAGGGTTGTTGTGAGGCAGGCGGAGATGAGGAGGAAAGCATATAAAGGAGTCGTGGAGGTTATTGAGGATGGAATTGGAGAGGAGGAGAGGATGGAACGGAAGAGGAAAGCGGTGGAGCAAGGTGGGAATGGGACAGGCAAGAAGGGGAAGCAGAGTGGTGGCGGCGGGAATGCTCAAGGTGATACGGCGGGTCAGAAATTGTCTAAGAAGGCAAAGAAGGCGCAAGCAGCTGCTGCAAAGGCGGCGGCAACAGCGGCGGCGGCGGCGGCGGCGTCAGCGTCAGCGTCATGACAATGACAGACAAGAGTTATCTAAGTCATGCCGTACCTTCACTGCAACAATTGATTTGCATCAATCAGCAGTAACAAACCAATCGGCATTCAAAAGTCCATTTTACATTGCATAGTGCTACTGGACGGTCGTGTTTTACTAGTCTCGGAGTGTTACATCCTCAAGAATAAGGATATTTTTGTCTATCATACACTGTAACACATTTGCTCTCCTTCGAAACAGTTCGCGCCGCACCAAATCATCAATAAGATGGAGGCATCTACTTGGTATCAACTCGACACATCGCGGTAGCAGACCACCTCCAGCATGCATATTACCCTGCTCTCGGCCGGTAGCAAAAACGAAAAATATAAAAAAATGAGGAAAAGTATGTCCCAAAACCCAACAGATGCGAACTCCTGTAGCAAAATCCCGCCCCTAATTCAGTATTATATCACTAGCCATAGAAAGAAACACAGGAAGAAGGGAAAACAATAACTCGTATGTCTGCATGAATTTTGTACTAGATAGGTTGATAAAAAGGTGAGATTATTCCCGAGAAGGTGGAGATGGCTGTGATTCGGAAGGCGTTGGTGGAGGCGAGTTTTCGATATCTTTTGGTACTGCCGTCTGTCGGGGTGCATGTTCCCTACTCTTCAGTCGCAATGCCTCTCGTTGGGCGTCGTCCTTCGTCTTCTCGGTGTCCAACACCTTCGCCACATCTCCGACTCCCGTGTTTGACTTCACTAACCGCCCAACAATATCTGGGCTAGTTGAAACTCCCAAATCTCGTTTCTGACCCCCATCATCGCGGTTCTTTGGTTTTTCGAGGTTCTTATCATCCCCCTTCGTTACCACTTTGGCTGAGTCTATATCCTTTTTCAAACCTGAGACCACCTCCCTGCCCAAATCCAACGAGTTACCAACATCAGAAATCCGCTTCTTTGGCGGTGGCTTGAACTTGGACACAAACCGAACTGACATTCGATGTACCGTTGCCTGCTCGGGGTTTTCCGGATTGAAGCTACCAGTCAGATCCACCGTAACGAGCATGTTGTTGCTGGTGACTTGAACCATTCCGTCGATGATAACATGCCCACTAGGAGGTGGTAGTCGCATCCTTGTCCTTTTGAGGTCGTCCTTAAGGTTGGCTAGTGTCCATTGAGAAAGATCCATGCCGTACTGAACAAGACCGAAAACATCTTCAATCTTCTCTTCTTCGTTGGGGTCTCGTGGGGAGGTGATATCAGCCCAGATGTCCAAGAGCGAGTTCTTGACGGCGTAGAACATCCATCGCGGAAAAATTATCGATTCTCTCCGTAGATAACGATCAGCCTCCATGCGACGCTCTGCATAGCCTACTTCAAGCACCGACTGCTGGTCTTCGGGATCCATGGAAGTAGGATCAAGTTGCCTGTACACAAACTGCAGTCCCTTCTGTCGATAACCCGGCGGTGGACCGTGCGGATAGTGGAAGTAGAGCAAGGAATGGATCGCTCGAATTTGCGGGCCGAGCTGGCCAGCTAGTGACGTGCGTAATATCTGAACTGTCTTATCCTCAAATACCCGCCGCGCCTTCCGTGCCAGTGCCCGATTCGAACCGAATTTGATGAAAGCTTTGACTTCGGGATCGTCCTTCTTGAACTTCTGCGGCTCCTCCTGTTTCGCGAATCCGAGCGGTATAAACAGTGGTTGACCGCCCATCCCCATCACTTGTACCACTCGAAACCCCAACATGACGGTGATAACAGTGGTGCCAACAACGTATAAAAATTTCGCGCCACTCTTGGGCCGCGGCTTGACAAAACGCACGCGGTAGACGTTGCTGGCATTTTGGGCGGCATCGACTTTGAGGGGGACGCGGGAGTGCGTGAGAATGGATCGGAGGCGACTGAACATTGGGAATAGCGTGGTAGATTAGATTGCCGGCGGTGGCAAGGTAGGGTGGTAAAGGTGGTGATAGAGGTGGTGGGGGGCGCTGATCCGCAGGGCAGGGCGAGCACTGATCGGATGAAAAGAAACCCAAATACCCCGTCCCGAGCTGTCCTATTTCCAAGGAATTGGATAGGTGGTGAAGACCAAATTGTTGTAGGTTAAAGTGGTGGTAGTGGTTGCAGCCTTATCGAATGAATCACAAAACGTTTCATAGACGCCCGGGTAGCTTCGCGGCAACACTAGCAATGGTTCTTTTTACCACCTCTGCCATGCATAATTGCTGTCAAGAGAGAAAAGCCCCAGCCAAAGCGGTTATTATAAGAATCAAGTGCTACGTGACATTTTTGGCTTGCATACCATCAAATGATCTTTGCCTAATAAAAACAGCAACACCTGGTTCTTCGAAATTGTAACGCACAAGGCAACATAACAGCCATGAGCAACGAAGTCCATGAACAGCGAAGTCCGAATACCAGAACTACCAGGGCTAGGAAACCACACTGGAAAATCATCTAGTCTGAAGTCTCTCAAACCTCGCAACCGCACAACCAGGTTTGAGAGAATCCAGACTACAAAGCACTTTCTTCAGATCCTGGAATTAATGTTTGATCAAAACAACTCCAGCGAACTACGGTAGCGTCCAACCCTTGGCAAAAACGGAAGTCGTCTGCGTTTGGCTCAATATCCATCCAGCTCCTTCTATATGATCCCGACAACCCTGCCGACTTTCAGTAAGCTCCCCATCACCCCCCCCCCTCCAAAAAAAATCCATGGCACCAAGCTAGATAACTCCGGCCTATGTTCCGGCATCCAGGACTCGGCATAGAAAATCAGTTGAACAGACATAGGGTGTAGTAGTCCTGGTGAGAACATCACTGCTCAGCTCGATGTAGATATGGGCAGCTCCTCTGCGCTGGAGCTGTGAGAAGTGATGAGATCAGAGGGGCTTTCCTTCATGGATCCAGTTGAAGTAATACATAAAACCCAGTAACTAGCAGATATCCAGCTTCTTCAACCTCGCACTTATTAGAAAGGCACGAACCAGATTCGCTTCACCTAAATCGGCATCAATCCACTACAGCTTCCGAAGAACAGATGCTCCATTGGAGTTCGAGAGAGTCATTCGGTCCCCTTCCTTCCCGCAGATACATCTTCCTCCATGTATGTAGGTTTATACGCCCCCACACAATGTTGACCGAAGGCCGCCTCGATATTATTTCCTGTGCTTACCTTGCTATAATTTCTCTCAACTCTTGAGTGATACTCAAACACACTTATAGGAGCATGCCGAAGAGATGGAATGCAAAGCTCAATAAGAGCTCCACGAATCTCAGGAAGTCAAGGCTGAGATTAAACAGTCAACAAAAAATACAATAAGTCGTTGAGGCAGTCGACATACATATCCACGCTTTAAGGCTACTTTGCTAAGATCTGATGACGAAGCAAGAAGAGCAGTATTACAGCCAGAGGAAGGGTGGTAATTGGTAATGGTGGTTAGGGTAGTGCAAGACGCAAAGCGACATTGAAATCTAGAGTGATCCCTGCCGCCACGTTCCCGGCTACTTGCATCAAGACATATGGGACCCGGTTTCCCGTTGACGTTTGGTTTCAAATACCACCAAAGAAAGCCACATCACTTTAAAGCATTGCATTCATATTGGTCTAGGTATATTGTACAGCCTCGAGAAGCTAAAATCCGAACACACGAAACACGAAACGACCCATAGTATTGTCAACCTTTTTAACCTTAAGTTGAGATGCGGCAGGCCCGTTCTGATCACCGGTAGAGCGGCTGACTTCAAAGGCAAATAAGAGAGGGGCTCCGAGATGACAAACGGCGGCGTCAGGGGCTCTTGGAAAAGGCTATTATCATTCTTCTTGGCATTAACATAATACTCTTTCATCAACCTGTCGTCATGTATTTGACTGAAAGGAAAGCCATCAGGGACGTCGTCTCCTTTCTGACATTCTTCATCAGTGTGTGGGAATATAACCACGAACTGCTCCCTGTGATATTCGACAACCTTTCCTCACCATCCAACAGACTTCCACCATGACCGACACCAAGGTGGTACCAGAAAGCGTCCTTCTCTCCACCGAGGGTTTCGAAAATCCCATTTTCTACATCTGCCAATCGTCCAAACACCCACTCATCTGCCCTTCATTATTCGTCACACGGAAGAAAAGCTTCGACGGAATGAGATTGGCATCTTGGTACATTTAGTTATTATCAGTAAAACTCCTACTTGATGGGTGCTATGAGATGATGCCTACCTTCGTGTAGTTGGAGAATCCGTAGACGTGCGTTGACATACCGCCAGAGCGGAATTTGACTTGAATTCAGTATATTCTTCGTACTGATATTGTGGCTGAAGAATCCCCCATACAATTAGAATTGTTTTGTAAAATCCCGTTACTGGTGATATGATCTGATTCCTACCTTATTTGAAGACCCTGTTAGCCGCTTTATCCCCTCCACTGGTAATAAGGGCCGAGAACGTACACAGCACACTAGGAGAAAGCTACGGATTTTAGTATGTTGATGTCATTGGTCAGTGCAACCTCACCTCATATTGACTTCATCTACTGTCAGTACCAATGGTCACGCAGCTACTGGGAATGAGAGCAAGGAGTGCATTGGGTGTAGGTTTGAAATGAGGAGGAAGGGTGAAAAAGGGCGGGCAAAAACTACTAGAAGGCGATGTATTAATTATGCATTGCCTTTGTGCTTTGGATGTATATAAAATGGTACCCATGCTTTTGATATCACTCGGATTTCCTCTCTCAGTATCGTGGGACGCTACAACTCTTAGACTGCTCTTAGTGTGCTGTGTACGTTCTCTGCCCTTATTACCAGTGGAGGGGATAGTGTAACTGCATTGTGTCGAAAGCTACAACTACTGTTCTGAGCGTCAAGGTTCGTACGAGATTTCGAGTGTAACGTTTCTTTTCGATACTGGAATCCCAAAAACGAGCTGAAGCAGGAATAAAGTCTCCTTGGACGGGACCTCCGTGATGGCGTGAAGGTACGAACGATGAGTGATGCTGAGTGTAGAGCTTTGTTTACTACGCAAAATCACATGACGCGCTAACCTCAACCCTAACCACTACCCCCCTACAAATGGAAACGCCGATTTCTGGAGACTAGCTGTCATACGCAACGTCACCGCGATATCCCTCACGAAATACCGACTCAATACACGTCGCGAAACCTACCTATAATTGTCTTTTGCGAGAAAAGCCGAGTCGCCACCATGAGACTCGCAGCCAGCATCGTGGCCTCCGGACTCGCCACGTTCGCAGCTGCCTCTTCTGCCGCCATATACGAACTCAACTCTCCCGTACCCAGCGGACCTGCACTCGAAGTATCCCCGGAACAAGCGCGACTCGGGCTTGCGTTAGCTCTCGGTGTGTCACGGTTCTACAAACTTGGGGTGCAGGGGGCAGCCGATAAGAAGATTGAGGTGCTGGAACAGTTCGGACGTCTGGAGAACCGGATTGGTGTATCGCCCGATGATGAGGGGAGATTTTTGCTGTCACTAGCTGGTATGGGGATGGAGGATGCCAACGGTATGACTGGAGATCTGTGCACCTACTCCAAGTTCTGACGGGGCGATCCAGGACCACCGTTGAACAAGCCTCTATTGGTCATGAAGGATGCGCCTAGCACCCAATCTACCGGCCAGCTGTTGAAGCAGTTAGCTGAAGAGAAGGCGGAGACTATTTCACAACCTCTGCAGGAGATCGCATCGCTAGATACAAGCTTTTGTGTAGCGACACCTGCCATTCGAGATGCGGTATGCACCCTTCCCGACTCATCTCAGTCACTGGCTGATCACGGCATTGTAGGAGAGTCTCGTCTCTAACTACAAGTTCGCAAACTACAAATCATGGCAAGTTGGGCAGGAAAACAAGGGCGTCACCAAAGAGATGACAACAGTCTTTAACCCAGACCGCAACGAAGACCGCCGCTTCATGAGCGAATACCTCCTCTTCAAAGCCTTCACAGAGAAAGTAGTCCCGCGAATGTCCGAAGAAAAGAGCTTCGCATTCTGTCATTTCCAGGGTCTTCAAGACCTCATCTCCGCCCATGGTCACGATTCGCCCGAGTTCAAGCTTGCTCTCTCACTCTACCAAAGCGCACTCTTCCGCCTCTCAACCGGCAGTACTAAAACCACTCTCCTTATCACCCCCGGGTCTTCGGGTAAATCCACCGGATTTGAAATCGCGTCACATCTTCACCACAAACGCGCGGAAGCCCCCCTCTCTGTTCATGCTAAGCCCGCGATTACCTCCTCTCCAGCCCATACCTCTAAGAAACCCAAGCGTCTCGAGCGCTGCTACAAAACCAAAGACGTCTGCAGCAACTCCACCAACTCGTGTTCATCCCATGGCGAATGTACAAAGGGTACTGAAGGTTGCTGGTCTTGCACTTGCAAGCCTTCAGAGTTGAAATCCGACGATGGGCATAAGCAGGTCACGTATTGGGGGGGGTATGGCTGCCAGAAGAGGGATATATCGGTACCGTTTAACATCTTCTTTATATTTACGATTATCATTGTTCTGGTTGTGGCATGGGCTATTGGATTGCTGTACTCTATTGGAGAGGCGGAATTGCCGAGTGTTCTGTCTGCTGGAGTGACACCAACAAAGAGGGCATAGGATTTCTTTTTGAGAGGGTCGTTTCTTTTATTGTAGTGTATAACGGATGTTTTTATTTTTTCTTTGCGCTTTGTGGGTTTTAGTAGTATGGATTGTGTGTGAAATATATCTGTTTTGCTTAGTATCACAATGACCTTCTATCCTGCGGCTAACAGCCCTCGCATTAGCGCGTCACTCGTGTAACCAACCTCCCCGCCAAAAAAAAGCTTCCAAATTTTGCGAAAATCTCACCGCGCACATACATACACACACTATGGTCGCCGCCTCAAAACGCAAGGCGAAAGCCAAACGAGTCGAAGCCGCAACCGATTCCCCCGCAGTCGCCGCCACCGCCGCCACCGTACCGCCAAAAGATCCAAGAGCATGGGCCTCCGTCAACCCCCCGTTGTCACAATGGATGTTGGACGGACTCTCGAGCATGGGTTTCGAAAAAATGACGCCCGTACAGGCATCAACTATTCCGCTGTTCATGGGGAATAAGGATGTGGTTGTGGAAGCGGTAACGGGGAGCGGGAAGACGCTTACGTTTTTGATACCTGTGGTGGAGAGGTTGTTGAGAGCGCCTGAGCAGGTGAAGAAGAACCAGGTTGTTGCGATTGTGGTGTCACCTACTAGGTACCGTACCCCATCTTCGACTGTGATGGATTGAGGGGTTGAGGGTTGAGCTGATTAGATGGTAGAGAGCTGGCGGCGCAGATTCATACTGTTCTGCTTTCGATCCTGGCATTCCATAGTCCTTCTGCTGCATTGCTGTCGTCTACAGATGGAGACGCTGTTATGTCCACCCCCGAGTTTACCACCGGTAATAGAGTGAAACCATTGCTACTGCTGGGTGGGAACACCTCGCCTGCGCAAGACCTCCGGAACTTCCTGGAGCAGTCGCCGAACCTACTAATTGGCACCCCGGGAAGACTGAACGAGCTCCTCGCATCTCAACATGTACATTGCTCCAACGACACCTTTGACGCACTGGTCCTAGACGAAGCCGATCGTCTCCTCGACCTCGGTTTCAAAGAAACCCTCACAAAGATCATCTCCCGCCTCCCAAAGCAGCGGCGAACCGGACTCTTCAGCGCCTCCATCAGCGACGCCGTCGTCGGTTCGCTCGTTCGCGCTGGTCTCCGGAACCCCGTCAAAGTCGTCGTCAAAGTCCGGGGGGAAAACGAAGAGAAGCGGACTCCAGCAAGTTTAGAGATCGTATACCAACTTGCAACTCCCACACAACGTCTCATCTACATCCGCCGAATCCTCTCCCCCGAAGGCACCTCCATCTTCCCGTCTTCCTCCACAATATCTCAAAAGACGATTATATATTTCTCCAACTGTGCGGCCGTGGACTACTTCACCTCCCTCTTCCCCGCCATCCTCGGCTCAGAGAACTCAAAAACCTACACCGTCGTCCCATTACACGGAAAAATGAACGCAACAATGCGCCAAAGGAACTTCCAAAAATTCACCAACTCCACCACCCCCGCCATCCTCCTCACAACCGATCTCGCCGCCAGAGGCCTCGACATCCCAGAAGTCGACCTCGTAATCCAACTCGACGCCCCCACCGACCCCAAAGTCTTCCTCCACCGCTGCGGGCGCGCAGGACGCGCAGGCCGCAAAGGTCTTGCCATCCTCTTCCTCTCCCCAGGCCGCGAAGAAGACTACATCCCCTTCCTCACCATCCGAAAAACCCCCGTAACCCCGCTCTCACCCCCCTTCCCTCCTCCATCCACCCAAGAAATAACCCAAACCATCGCCTCAATGCGAAACATGGTCCTTTCCGACCGCGCGCTCCACGAAAAGGGAATGAAAGCATTCGTCTCCCACGTCCGCGCACACAGCAAACATCAAACCGCAAGTATCTTCAGGGTTGCAGATATCCAGTGGAAGGATCTGGCGGAGAGTTATGCGTTGTTGAAGATGCCAAAGATGCCAGAGTTGAAGAAGGTGGATGAGGTGGTGGAGTTGGGGGTTGATGTTGATGTAACCCCCCTTCCCTCCCCTTTCCCCGGGTTATTTACACTAACACACACAGCTCAAAACCCTCGCATACAAAGATCCCCTCCGCGAAAAAGCGCGGCAACAAGAACTTTCCAACCCAAAAACCCCGGACTGGAAACCACTAACCCCTGAAGAACTAGCAGCAAAGAAGAAACGTCTCCAGGCATGGTCCGGAAAAAGTGAACAGCAAGAGGAACGCGCGAGTAGAAGGGATAGGAAACGGAAGAGACGGGAGATGGAGCGACAGGCGAAGATGGCACCGGAGGAGAAGGCGAGGGAGTATGAGTGGAGGGAGCTATTGGAAAAGGCGAAGAAGCAACGGTTGGAAAAGGAGATGAAGGAGAAAGAGGGGGAGGGGGTTTTTTTTAAGGGGTTTGATTGAAGCTGGGCTTTTTACCGGAGTTTGGAGTTTTTTTGATTGCGTGGGATTGGAGAATGAGAATGGGATGGAGGTGTGGTTGTATATATGGGTCCCCCCGATCACCGAAACTCATCACTTTCCCGACACACTCACATTCACCTCCCACCTCCTACTTCCATCCAAAACCACCGTCTTCCTCTCCAACTATGAAGTCTCACTCCCACACAGGAAGAGATGGGACGTGCACTAGGAACTCGCATTATGATGTTTTGCGGGATATAATGGTTGGGGAGACTAGGGGAGTATGGAAGAGGGAGAAGAATGAGATTTAACGTGGGACGGGGGTGAGGAGAATGTTATGTAGGATCCCCTGCATGCCTGATTTGTTGCAGTTTTCAGCCCTGTAAGCTCATTGGTTGATCGATGTTGGGTTGAATCGCCCAAAACCGTTTGATTGGTGATCGGTATCCCAAAGAGGCGTGTAACTAGGGGATAAGATGAGATACAACTCAACACTTCATGTCTCTCGCTGAATTATAGGGTACTCTAGAGTACATACATCATAATCAAACAAACCCGATATGCTCACCTTCATTTGTCTGTCGACAGACGATGTAAAAGCAATATTGAATTCCTCCGAATGACATCTGGTGTGGAATTGTTGAAGGGAAAATAACGGACAAAAGACACGGGTCTGATTGCAACTATTGTACAAAAGAGAAACCGAACAAAGAATGGCTTTAATCGCCCGCTGGTTTCTTCCCATAGCCTGTAGAAATCTATTAAGAGCAAAGAACACCGCCATATACTTCATCAACCCACCATGGATCTGACGCAGTTACTTCAAGCCCTCTATCGGCATGCGCACGCAAAACATCAACGTAATTGAAAGACAGTAGGAGGTATATAGACCAAAAAATAGGACCATGGTGCCCACCAAAAAAAAAGAACACCGTGGTGAGTAGCAGGTCATCATTCGAACTCTTCCTCACACCAAAATAGGTGTATGCCACGATAGAAAATAGGCTTACACCAGAGTGTTGGTGAGGATTTCATCTTGTGCCAGCTCGTCCTTGAAATCACATGGAAGTTGAGGGGTCGGATTGTTCATTGTATCCCATTAAGAAGCCTAGGTTACAAATAAATCAAAGCCGAAAAAAAATAAAACGCCATAACGAAGATCCCTATTTTTTTCCCAATGCCGAAGAAAATGAAAAAAAGAATTTAGATTCGAGTTTTATCGGGGAATTTACTCCTCGGGGACTAATATAACCGTTAGCATCTTGTGGTGATCGCCTTGATAGCAGTATTGAAACACATACTCTCGATCTCGCCGTTCTCAATGTCGTCAGAGACATCCTTGGGACTTCGGCCATCGACCTGGCAACCAACCGAGAACGCGGTTCCGAGAATCTCCTTCACGGTACCCTTGAGCTCACGGGCCATAGATTTGTGCCGCATGGTGCGGGCGATCTCGATGATCTCGTCGAGGGGGATCGACTTGGTGTGTTTGATGTTCTTCTCCTTCTTGCGGTCACGGGGGGGCTCCTTGAGGGCCTTGATGACTAGCGACGAGGCGGAGGGAACAACGGAGACGGTAGCCTGGCGGTTCTGGATACGGAGCTGGACGGTGACACGGAGTCCTTTCTATTCTTTCATCAACACCCCCGACTCAAGAGGACAGAGGAAATAATAAATAACATACCCAGTCACCAGTAGCCTTTGCGATATCTTCACCGACCTTCTTGGGGGAGAGACCCAAAGGACCGATCTTGGGGGCAAGCGCGGAGGAAGCACCGATTTCACCACCAGTTGCACGGAGGTGACTGCAAAGAAGAAAAAACGTCCCCAATTGTTAGCCAACTCTATCTTGAGAGGTACAATATGAGGCGGCAAGCGCTAGACGCATTTCTTCATGCTGTCGTCCCGCGTGGTAAACATACATGATCTTAACCTCGCTGGGATCGAACTTGGGAGCTGCAATAAGTCAGCGCAAAATTCGCCATTTCATGATGGCAGTGGAACTGGAGCGTACGCATTGCGAAGAATTTGCTGTAGGGTTAGACGGGTCGGGTGGTGAGGGTCGTTCGATTCGTGAAGTTCGCCTGGCTTGTTGGTGGTTGTCGTCGTCAAATTATATGTTCTGATTGCACTGCAAACTTCGCACAGTCACGGATGAGGGCTCAAGCCCTAACAACTCTAATTGTAATGTATCCAAGATTCCAGAAATTTACACGGCTGAATCCGTGCATCCGAAAAAAACAATGCTTTTGAATTCCGATACCAGTAGATGCAAACAAAAGAAATTTTTGAAATTTTTGCTTCTCCCAAGAAAATGCTCCAAGCCTCAAACCTAAACTAACGAAAAATCTACAATTTCATATTTTCAGCCTGTTCCTCAAGTCCGTTAACTGCGATCCTGACTGCGGAGGCGTTAACGGGCAGGGCCTTTGGGGCAAGACCATTCTCGTCTTTCGTGGCCACCGGCAGTGGTGTTCCCGGTCTGCTGGAGACAACCTGGAGTATTTTCAGTATAACGACCAGTGAGCCATTAAAATCGAACAACATACCGAACTTGCGGCGCTGAGGATTGCAATCAAAGAAGCCTGGGCAGCATCCTCATGGATACCAACTCCCCAGACTGTTTGTGGTTTCGATGAGCTTCCTCCAACGATACACTCAATAAAGGTGGCGGCCTTGACTTCTCGTCCCTGACCTATGGCGTGCTCCTTGTAATCCTTAACGTCAAGTTCCACGCCAATACACTTCAGAGCATTAGCCAGAGATGAGATGGGTCCGTTTCCAACGCCTCGAATTGAATGCTCCCTGCCCTCCATCGACACAATACCCACAAAGGTTCTGCGGGAACTTGCGGATGCTTTTCCTAAGGTAGGAACCGGCGATGCCGATCGGTCAGTCGAGAACTCATAATCGATCAAGTTAATTCTCGATGGCTTATTAAGGTAATATTCGTTCTCAAATAGTGTCTGGATCTCTCTCGGCTTAAGCTCTCGCCCGAGAGCCTCGGTCTCTTTCTGTACCACCTTGGAGAAGACAATCTGCAAATTACGAGGCATATCCAACTCCAGGGAGCGCTGAATAATCCACGCAACACCACCTTTCCCGGATTGAGAATTGACTCGAATGATCGCTTCATATGTTCGTCCGATATCTGCCGGGTCGAGAGGAAGGTATGGCATGGTCCATTTTTCGTCATTGGCGAGTCCTTGCTTCTCACGCAGTGCGAATCCCTTTTTAATTGCGTCCTGATGAGACCCAGAGAAGGCGCAGACAACCAATTGTCCTCCGTAAGGAGCACGAGCGTGTACAGGGATCTTGGTACAGTCCTCAACCAAATCAATGACTTTGGTGAGATCCGAAAAATCGATATTAGGATGAATTCCCTGGGTATAAAGGTTCAACGCCAGCGTAACCAGGTCAACGTTACCTGTCCGCTCTCCATTTCCAAACAGACAACCCTCAACTCGGTCAGCGCCACCCATTTGTGCTAGCTCTGCAGCAGCAGTGGCGCATCCGCGATCATTATGGGGGTGCAGGGAAATGCAAATCTTCTCACGCTCAGTGATGTTACGCGCGAAGTACTCAATCTGATCGGCGTAGACATTGGGCGTAGACAGTTCGACAGTCGCTGGCAAATTGAAAATGATAGGATTTTGTTCTGTTGGCCCCCAAGCTTCCTTGACTGCTTCGCAGATTTGGATGGCGAAATCGAGGCGCGTGTCCGAAAAGGTCTCGGGCGAGAACTCGTAAGCCCATTCGGTGTCCTGCGCATCTGGGTTGTCCTTGGTCAAACTGCGAACAAGTTTGGTGGATTTGACTGCCAGGGCCAGAGATTCTTCCTCGGACATGCCAAATACAATTTCCCGGAAACATGCTGAAGTTGCCAAGTAGAGATGTACAATAGCCTTCTTAGCTCCCTTCAGAGATTCAATCGTTCTCTTAATGAATTCCTCTCGGCACGGTGACAAAACTTGCAGCCATACATCGTCGGGAACCACGCCGGGGGTTTCAATCAGACGGCGGGTGAAATCGAAGTCAACTTGTGATGCTGAAGGAAATGATACTTCGATCTCTTTGTATCCGAGCTCCACCAACATCTTGAAGTATCGCCATTTCTGATCACCGTCCTATAGCTGGAAGTTAGTGGCCAACAATCACCCACTTCTAGCAGTCCCACGTACCATAGGGTCCACCAGACTCTGGTTTCCATCTCGCAAGTCCGTGGACAGCCATCGTGGTGCTTTTATGATAGTTTTGGATGGCCATTGCCGGTCGGGGAGATTTATCGGTGGGAAAGGCTTGTACTTCTTAGAGGGATCTTTGAGCCTACGTCATTGCGACAGTGTCAGCAACGCAAAAGCTTCTGGCAGAAGCAGTCCATCAATATTATCGCCACTCAAAAGAAACTAGAGGATTGGAAATCATTGATGGCAGGAGAGCTTTGGCAAAAACGTACATAGGCATTTTGAATCAGTTTAACTGTAGTGATGGAGCGGAAGTGGAGCAATTGTATTGATTCAACAGAGTAAGTGCTTTGGTTGAGTAGTAGAATTTCAAACTAGATTGTGGTGGATTTGCGCCTATTATACGCACGAATTGAGTCAAAGAGATTGGATGGACCTGGTTTTTTGAGCGAGGTACGTAAAGTACGCATACAACTTCCAAGATTGCGGGGCAAATATTTTTGTTTGTCACTCGATCTGCACTTCCACCCACCGCAAGCCGAGAGCCGCCTGACTCAGAATGTTGCGACAAACAATCATCCCCGCTCACTCATTCCGTCCATTTCTATCGTTGCCCCGTTGTGGCCCTAATGAATTCTTTGCAACAGTGTTTGTTGGTGCTTATATATGTGGATTACTGCTCTGCTACGAATGTTCGAACGCAGGTACAGGTACCCCTCAAAAATAATCTACGGCTTGTGAGGCGTACGATAGGCATACTTGTGTTCTCCTGGGGATCCACCTAGAGCTGGAAGCTGCAGCATACATGAAGACTTGATGGTATCTAAACAAAGCGATAATTGCTGTGGTCCAGGTGTCTAGCCATATGTATAAACCGAACGCCGTAATACGCAACCTGGAAATCCCAGATATGCAAGCTAAGAGCATTATACAGTCGGAAATCATTAGAGAGTTGCAGCTGCAGTTAACTGTTGCTCAGGGAGAATATCGGCCGTAGGAATAGCTGTCGGAGTAACCCCACGCTCACTCAACTTCTTCTTGCCAGTTCGGACCCTTGTACCGCTGCCACTGGCTGCCTTGACGGTCTCGGATACTTTCTGAGCCTTCGTAGCCGCCTTAGAAACATTCCGTGTGGGCATCTCATCCTTCACAACTTCCACTACCGGTGTGTAAGGGACATCGAGAACACTGCACAGAGCTTCGAGCGACTTGCTCTGAACCACTCGGGCATAAAGTGGGTTCTTCCCAGGAATCAGGTGTGATAGGCAAAACTTCGTGTTGGATACGTAGTGGCCACAGTGCAGAGCTGTCTTTAAAAATTCCTCGGCAACCTCTCGCCACGGCAGGATCCCCTCAGCGCGAAAACACGATGGGTTAGTCTCAGCAGCGCGCGCAATCATGCACCCATCGACTCCAAACTCTTCAATAAGCTTCTCGGCGTGTGCTCGAGACTCAACATCGCCGTTGGCATAGCATTGGACTCTAGCTTCATGGCAAACTTTTACGATATCCGCCAGCTGGTCCCGGATTGCAGGTTCTCGTGGCCGCATAGGAGTGGTTCGACAGTGCACTGTAAGTCTTGCGATACCCGTAGCACATAGTCGTCGCACCAGATTGAGTGTCTCCTCGTGCGTGTCCAGAATTCGAATCTTGACTGATATTGGCACGTTATTGGGTTTCCCGACCTCCTCAACCAGTGCTGTGAGAATGGCGATAAGGTTATCAGGGTTCTTGAGTAGGGCAGCACCCATGCCGGAATGAATACTAAAATGCTGAATCCAAGTTAGTACTGGGATTAGAACAAGGAACCAGAGATAGTACCTTTGGGCAGCCAGCATTCACATCAATCCCGGCAACATCTTTCACGACGATATGCGCTCCCTCAACAGCCAACTTGGGATCCGCCGTACCGATTTGAAATATCAATTTCTCCTTCTCTAGAGCTGGATGTGTTCGGAATACAAGGCGCTCATCTGCCTTTCCTGGTTGCTTGATACCTTTGATGAAATCGATCGTGTTGTAGGAGGTATTGATGACTCGAGTGCATCCGATGATTCCTTTGTCAACGATTTCCGGGCCTACTCATAACCGGATGGTCAACATCGACGTTACAAGACAATTGCAGCCATTACATACCCCAGACAGCATCGGCCCCATACTTCAAAGATAATAGACGAGTTGGAAGCTCTCCAGTCCTGACCATAGGGGCAAGGACGCATTTCCCCATAAATCCCGGATGTGCAGTCATGCTAACGGTTTTTTCCGTCGCCAGAGTCGCTGTAGCAAAAGTTCTATACACGGGCGGAGGCCTGGAGAGGAACCGCAGAGGTATCGCCCGCATTTAAAGTCACGATCTCGATGAACGAGTGACACAGAACAGTGGTGGCGGTTCCCACTTTAAATTTTTAGTGGAATTGCCAAGCAATGGAGACAGGTTAGGGTTACCAAACATTAAAAGTTGACTACTGGTGCCAGTCTGTGCCTACTTAGTAAGTACGAATAAAGTTGTTCGGCGACACACATCATGGAGGAACCAGAGGCGGATAATTTGCGACTAGCTCGGAATAACCAGGATACTGACATCTCGGATGAGACCCAAGACTTTCGTTTCTTGAATATCTTCAGCAAGTACGTTCCATCAGCTATTCATGTCATCCATTTCTGTCGATTGGCTGACCTCTTAGATCTTCAGATAATGCTTCTATTCCTAAGCGCGGAGAGAAAGACTTTGAGCCGAATGGCACCGACCTCCAGGATGCCGTTCTTGCAGAATCCCGACAGGCTATGCACGATGCCCTATCCGTCGAACGAATACACACCAGCAAGGTCCACGTTGAAGGAATCTGGCGGTCCGAACGGAACATGGCCGAGATAACCATAGCCCGTGGGCCCCATTTCAAGACGGTGGGAAAGGCAGATAGCAAGGGGGTGCTTTGGCTGCTCCCTGAAGAAACGATATATATGATTGAGCGAGGGAACTTGGAATGTTGGTGGGAGGAGGGCGTGCCAATGAGTTTGCAAGGCGCATACGCCACTTGCATTGAAGCTTGTGGAGGGCTGGAGAGATATCAGGTCTATGCCTATTTAAAGAGAGCAGGGTATATACTGCAGAGAGCTCCAACATTTTTCGACCATGGTATGTGAACTCGATTTGGTTTGTGGGTGGTCGTTCTAACTTGGGCAGATGAGAACGACACAGCACAAAAGGCGCCGCTGGTAACCACAAGAGCAGCTACTACTAGATCTCCTGGTCTGTTCGCTTACCTCTACAACACTATCTTTGGCCCCAGGCCTCCTTCACAGACTGGCCCTATGGTTTCCCCCGGTGTCTATCGTTCTTATGAATTTATCTACCAAAGACTAGCCCTAATACAGTCGCACCACCCTCCTCATGAACCGATCAGTCTTACGAGCGACAACGCAAGGCTACCGTACCGTATTGCGTACAACCTGTGGAAGCCGCAGCCACATTTCAAGAAAAGCAATCCACCGCCGCCAGACTTTCGTATTGCTGTAGTCGACGCTAGAGATATGGGCGTCCCAACTCTTGCGCAGCTATCTGCACTGTTTGATTCTGTACCGGTTGATACAACAACTGCTGGGAAAAATATGTTTCAGAAACTTAAGGATGGCTACAGAAATGTCATTATAGCGGTTGTTGACACAGGTGTGACCAGCTTCTTGAAGTTTGGGGATGTAGGTTTCGGGGACGAACTATTGTATACCAGGAAGCCATATGCAGGAAGGGGCGGGAAGCACGGGGGCCGTGGTGGTAGAGGTGGTGGTAGAGGCGGTGGCAGAGGTGGTAGAGGTGGGCAGGGCGGAAGGGGTTAGCAGAACGTTGAATATTGAGCAGGAGGAATAAATCTCAATAACAAGGTCTCCTCTAACCCTGTGGGCAGCTAACATCTATTCTCTGGGAGTCACCGGATTCGAGTGGTGTGGGGTAGAGGTAGGCTCAGGTAGGATATCACGTAGTGTATGACACTTCGAGACTACAGGTGATGTTGTCTCTTCGCCCCCGCTTTTAGCAAACAACGTTTCGGGGCCTTTTGCAGGTCGTACCACAAATATAGCGTTCTGCCATATGCTCCTGTAAGTAGGAGGCATCTATGCTGATTGTATCCAAATAGCCAAAAACTAAATTAGAATACCTCTGCTCTGAATAGGTGCAATCATGGCTTCTTCTATTTTCTAAGATGGGGTTAACATTGACTGCGTGTTTTCTAAATTCAATTTATACTTTAGATACACCGTCTTGCTTTGCCTTTCTGATGCTGGATCCACCGTTCGTTCGTCAACCGATCTTTGCCCTTCGCTGAAGACATTGCTCTCGTTTGCTCTCGTTTGCTCTTTTCATCAATCATGCTGTGCAGATTGCTTTGCTTTGTACTATTATTATTATTATCACCAATACAGGTTACCTTCGGATATGAGCTCAATGTGGGCGATCCTCGTGAGACTCCCCACTGTCGTGATATTCAAGATGCTAACTCCCAGCCACTATAGAATCGATTCGGGATGTGTCGCAAAAGGTCGCCTATAAGATGATGCAGTTTTATGCGGGAAATTTAACTGGACAAATACCAGGCCTCTTTGGAGATCCTTATTATTGGTGGGAGGCCGGTGCGGCCTTTGGGGTTCGGCTTTTTCTCTGCCATAACAAGCACCTCTCATTGAATAAGCTGACAACAAGCAGGCGTTAATTGATTATTGGTACTACACGGGAGATGCGGGATACATACCAGTTACAATGGAAGCAATGCTACACCAAGTCGGCCCTGACAACAACTACATGCCGCCGAACCAGTCCAAATCTCTTGGTAACGACGATCAAGCTTTCTGGGGCCATTCCGCAATGTCTGCAGCGGAGAAGAAGTTTCCAGACCCTCCTAAAGGCCTGCCGCAATGGCTTTCACTAGCACAAGCCGTGTTCAATACTCAAGCTGCAAGGTGGGACGATGAGCACTGTAGAGGAGGGCTAAGGTGGCAGATCTACACCTTCAATAACGGCTATCACTACAAGAATACCGTTTCGAATGGGGCATTCTTCTTGTTGGCGTCACGACTGGCTAGGTATACAGGAAACAGCACCTATATGGATTGGGCGGTCAAGACATGGGACTGGACGAGAGACATCGGGCTGATGAGTGATGACTACAAGCTCTACGACGGATACGATATCAACGACGGGTGCACCAAAGTGCAGCCCATTCAGTGGACGTACAACGCTGGGCTCTACCTTGCAGGTGCTGCGTATTTGTACAATTACGTATGTTACCTTCGTAGCTCCTCCCGAGCGAGTTGAAGCTCTAACGAGCGCAATTACAGACCGACGGTGATAGTGTCTGGGCCTCACATATCGACGGAATTCTCCGAATGACACAAGTCTTCTTTCCAGACGGAATCATGTCGGAGCTGGCCTGTGAGCCATACATGACTTGCAATGTGGATCAACGCTCATTCAAGGCATACCTTTCGCGTTTCATGGCTTTAACGGTGAAAATGGCGCCTTACACTCGTGATATTATCATGCCCAAACTTCGGTCCTCCGCTGAAGCTGCTGCACGGCATTGCTCGTTTGGTGAAGATCAGAACACTTGCGGTTTGAGATGGACAGAGCCTGAATGGGAAAACCTATGGGGTGTGGGCGAACAGCTGAGTGCCTTGGAGACTATCCAGAGTAATCTGATATTAGATGCAAGGGATTATGTTACGGAGAAGAAAGGAGGTACGAGTAAGGGGAATCCAAGCGCAGGCACCGGTGAAGAGACGGTGAGGGAGAGGTCGAGAGAGGTGGGAACGAAGGATAAGGGTGGAGCAGCGGCGTTGACAGCAGGTATGGCACTGGGATTTGTTGTATTGGGGATTTGGATGTCGTGGTGATTGCGCAGCCGGTTTTGCTCACCTGATATCTTGCCATATACCGTTGGCTCTTTGTGTGTAACTATCCACTTGAACATCATGGTTGTCAACAGGCGTTTTTTGAAGGTGGACTATTCTTGATTCTTTTTTGGATGTGTAGTGGTTTATACAAACGTCACTTTTTATAGAGTACTTACCAGATAAGTACTTGAGTACATATTCATTTCAAACCCTTATGTTGGTGCGATAATCACTCGTGCATTATGAGTAATATCGTGAAACATGTTGGCGAATCTGCAAATCTTAAGCCCAAGATGCGATTCAAAGCTTAGGACCATGTAAGCTGGCGATTTTTGAGAAACAACTTTTGGTCTTCAAGGGGCTCATAAACCATCGAAGTGTCTGCATCACAATTCCTGATTCGTGTCGTATTCGTAATCACGTGATGCTGTGTGCTTAAATTGCTACAGATGTCTTAGTCGCAACCTTCTGATGACCTATCTTTAGTTTATCTCGAGCGCTCACGCAATCACCCACCCACCCACCGGATCCCATTGTGCTCGTACTGCGCTCGTACTGGTACCCTTATACAAGCTTTGGCTCTGATATATCTCTGGATTCGACCTTCCAGCTTTCCGGAAAGCCATCGTTATGGTGGAGGAACAGACTCCCGGAACTACACCTGAAGAGGGCAACGTAACTATTGCGGAACATACCGACACCCCTTTGTCTCTCACAAAACTCGAGGATCAAACCAGCACGAACGATGATGAGATCGCCGGCGAAGGGAATTTAGTACGCAAATCAGAAAGCCAAGGTGCTTCGGATGCGGATGAGAATGGCGGGGAAACAGCAACTCCTGTAACAGCACCGAATGAGCTAGCTAAAGTACCCTTCGAACAGACGGCACTCCCAATGCCAACAATATCATTACCTGAAGGGGATGAAACCGGATCGGAAGATGAGGGCATATCAAATTCGAAGACCCCGCCGTCACGAGCTTCGTCCTACCAAGAGAGAGAGCTACCTGCTTTGCCCACCGCCGAATCACCCGCCAGTCCTTCCATCCCCAGGGGAATTCCGATAGCATTAGGAGTTGGTGGGTCAGATCTACCATCATCCATCAGTGGTTCTTCTCCTCCGAAAACCCCGACTCGAACGTCGTCCCGCAACGCAACTACCACCGCCTCTACAGTCAATCAGCGGCGAGTTACGTCTGCCTCTCTGGAGCAGAGTAATGCTTCTGGGCAGGTCACGATATCATCGATGGTATTTGTAGTGCAAGCCTTGGAATCAATTGGCTCATCGAAGGAGGCACGACGGAGGAAACAGCTATCTGATTCTGTACAATGGGCCCTTGACGCTATCGGAGAAACGGCACCCGAGCCTCCAGCTGATCCGAATATTGTATTTGAACCGCTACAAATAGCCTGCATGACCGGTAACCCCCAACTGGCTACTACAGCTCTGGATTGTATTGGGAAACTTATTAGCTATTCTTACTTCTCAATCACTCCGCTGCATATGGATGACGACCGGGAGCAATACCAGCCGCAACCCCTGATTGAGAGAGCCATCGAAACCATATGTGACTGTTTCCTCGGCGATAGCACTCCGGATACCGTTCAATTACAGATTGTCAAAGCACTTCTGGCGGCGATATCGAACGACAAGGTTGTGGTTCATGGGGCAGGACTACTGAAAGCCATAAGGCAGACATACAACATCTTCCTTTTATCTCGAAATAGTGCGAATCAACAAACAGCCCAAGGGACATTGACACAGATGGTGCACACGGTCTTCGAACGGGTTGAGTCTCGGTTAGCTGCTAAGGAAGCAAAGCTTTCCAAAAGTAAGAACGGAAGTTCATCAGCCTTAAGTGTTCAGATACCCCATAGAGTCAGTGATACTGCTAGCACCAAAGATGAACTGGAGTCAGCGCCGCCGTTGGGTGATAGTACAGTAAGCCAAGAGAAGATTACTCTCCAGAGCTTCGAAAATCGCAAAAGTTTTGACGACGAAAGGATTACTGATGCTGCTCCTACCACCGTGAATCGAACTCCCAAGAAGAATCGTGGCCGACCTTCTTCGTCTTCAGACGCAGCCTCGGATTCGGCAGATAGTGCCCAGGAAGAGGAAGACGAGGTATTCGTCAAGGATGCTTTCCTCGTATTCCGGGCCATGTGTAAGCTTTCAATCAAGACCCTTCCACCGGAACAGATCGCAGATTTGAAGTCACACGGTATGAGGAGTAAACTTCTGAGTCTGCACTTGATCCATGTGATTCTGCTACACCATATGCATGTTTTTATTTCTCCTTCATCCACGATTAAGAGCTCTAGCGGCGGAGAACCCACTGGCTTTATACATGCGATAAAGCAGTATCTATGTTTGTCGTTGAGTAGAAATGCTGCTAGTGCCGTTGGACATGTATTCGACGTCTGCTGTGAGATATTCTGGCTCATTCTATCCAATATGCGAGTAATGCTGAAGGTCTGTCTCCTCTCTCTATTCTTTGGGTGTTTCCGGTAGCTTATTCGTTATAGAAAGAAATCGAGGTGTTTTTGAAAGAGATCTATCTCACCATTCTTGACAATAGGCATTCGAGTGTGCAGCAGAAAACATACCTTTTACATGTACTGGAGAGGCTTTGCTCGGATCCTAGAGCATTGGTAGAGATATACTTGAACTACGATTGTGACGGTTCTGCACTGGATAACATGTTTCAACGGTAAGTGATTGCACCATCACCATTCATCTATTGCAAACTGACTGATCTGGGACACAGACTTATCGAGCATCTTGCAAGAATTGCCACCAGCCATGTTCCAATTACCGACATACAATTACAACAATATCAGGAGCAACAAAAGTCGAAGCCCGCTCACCGTGGTCCGCCTTCTCTGCCTCCATCTCTATCTACGGCTTCTCTTTCTGCAACCTCAGCAGCGCCAGTAGATCTAGCTTTCCCCGAGAATATCCACTCAGGAAACAATCTCTCGATTGTTTAATCAATGCTTTACAATCTATGTTGGAGTGGTCGCAAAAGGAATTGGTGGATGCACTTCGACAATCGGCCGATTTGGAGGAAGGTGGTAGGGACTCGTTGGACAACCCTCTCCCTACTCCTCGGGTATCGACAGTTGCGACGCCGACAACTACTACGCCTCATACCGAGTTTGCTGATTTTAATGGCACCCTCGACGATCCCAATCAACTCGAAAAAGCGAAGCAACGAAAAACTGCACTCATGGAGGCTATCCGGCAATTTAATTTCAAGCCAAAACGTGGCATCAAAACATTGATCGAACACGGTTTCATTAAGAGCTCTTCTCCAGAAGATATCGCTGAATATCTCTTAAAGGGACCCTCTGCGCTCGACAAAGCGATGATTGGAGAATATCTTGGTGAGGCTCACACCGAGAACGTAGCTACGATGCACGCATTTGTCGATCTGATGGATTTTGCTCAGATGCGGTTTGTGGATGCTCTTAGACGCTTCTTGCAGAGCTTCAGACTTCCTGGTGAGGCCCAGAAGATTGACCGATTCATGTTAAAGTTTGCGGAGCGATATATCTCTGGAAATCCGAACGCTTTTGCAAATGCCGACACAGCGTATGTGTTGGCTTATTCTGTCATAATGTTGAACACCGATCAACATAGCGATAAGCTGAAGGGGAAGGCTAGGATGACCAAAGAGGATTTCATCAAGAATAACCGTGGTATCAACGACGATGCAGACTTGCCTGGGGAATATCTCGGAAGCATATACGACGAGATTCGAGGGAATGAGATCGTTCTTGAAGGGGAGAGAGAGGCCAGCAAGATTGATCTTACTGCACATCCATCTGGAGGAATAGTTGAGGGTATCGGTAGGGTTATCTATAATGCTGGCAGGGACCTCGAGAGAGATGCATACGTAATAGCAAGCAACGAAATGGCTAACAAGACCGAGCAATTGTTCAAGAGTTTGCTCAAGGCTCAGCGGAAAGGCGGCACCCAACCGGTCTTACCCAAGTTCATTTCTGCTTCTTCCTCAAAACATGTCGGGCCCATGTTTGAAGTCACATGGATGTCATTTCTTTCTAGTCTTTCTGGTGCAGCTCAGGAGTCGAATGATGTGGAAACTATCCGACTGTGTATGGAAGGATTCAGGCTTGCTATAAGAATTGCTTGCTTTTTCGAGCTGGAGACGTGTAGAATTGCCTTTGTATCTGCGTTGGCCAAGTTCACACATCTCAACAATCTCAGCGAAATGAAGGGTAAGAACGTTGAGGCACTCAAGGCACTTCTTGATGTGGCACAAACAGAAGGCAATATGCTGAAAACTTCTTGGCGCGATGTGTTGACATGTATCAGCCAGCTTGAGAGGTTTCAGCTTATCAGCTCAGGTGTTGATGAAGGTGCTGTTCCGGACGTCACTCAGGGTCGAATAATTCATTCGGATGATAGTTCCAGACCTCGATCGTCGTTTTCGTCTCAGAGACCCGCATCCGTACGATCACGAGGCAGGACATCAAGCCATCACACGGCATACGCTGCAGAAGTTGCGGAAGAGTCACGGTCAAGAGAGGTAGTGATTGCCGTAGATCGGATATTTGCCAACACAAGCAAGCTGAATGGTCCTGCCATCGTGAACTTTGTTGAAGCTTTGAGCGAGGTGTCGTGGCAGGAGATCCAGAGTTCGGGCCAGAGTGAACATCCGCGAATGTTTAGCTTGCAGAAACTGGTCGAAATCAGTTACTATAACATGGACCGTATTAGAGTGGAGTGGAGTAGTATCTGGTCTATCCTTGGAGAGCATTTTAACCAAGTTTGTCACCCTATCACGATTGTAGTATGTGTGCTGGCTGCTAATGATTTAAAGGTTGGGTGCCACGCGAATACTAATGTCGTGTTCTTTGCGTTGGATTCTCTACGACAGCTGTCGATGCAATTTCTCGAGAAGCCGGAGCTGCCGCACTTTAAATTCCAAAAAGACTTCTTGCGGCCGTTTGAACACGTCATGTCTAATTCCACAGCTGTACCCGTCAAGGATATGGTCTTGAGTTGTCTGAGCCAGATGTTACAGGCAAGGGGGGATAATATCAGGTCTGGATGGGGAACAATGTTTGGCGTCTTCACGACTGCAGCGAAGGAAAACTATGGTATGTAAACATCCCAGTAGCACCCAAGTATATTACTAGCTAATCGTTGTAGCCTCAATTGTGAATTTGGCGTTCGACAGCGTTAAGAGGATTTACAGAGATCGTTTTGGTGTTATAGTCCAACAGGGGACATTTTCCGACATGATAATCTGCCTAACGCAGTTTGCTAAAAATCAGCGATTCCCTCAAATTGCATTGAAGGCCATCGAAACCCTAAAAGGGACGGTTCGAGTCATGTTGGCTTGCCCTGAATGTCCGTTGTCACAAAATGCCTCAGGAAGGTTGCCACAGGATTCAACTGCGGTTCGAACGGTTCAGGAGGATCCCATGGTGAAGTTTTGGTTTCCGGTACTGTTTGCATTCCATGATATCCTGATGACAGGGGAGGATTTGGAGGCTCGAACAAGGTAAGTTATTACCTCGTGATGTTGTGATATCGCTTACGATTCCTAATAGGGCGTTGGGTTATCTGTTTGATGTCTTGGTGAAATACGGTGGTGATTTCCCGCCAGACTTCTGGGATACTATCTGTCAGGAACTTCTCTTCCCCATCTTCCTGGTGTTGAAGTCGCGTTCAGAGATGGTGCAATTCAATTCTCAGGAGCAGGTTGGTCTTTGGCTATCCACCACAATGATCCAAGCTCTTCGGAATCTCATTGCATTGCTTACCCATTATTTCGACTTGCTTGAACGCATGCTGGACGGCTTCTTGGACCTTCTGGTTACCTGCATTTGCCAGGAGAACGATACGATTGCACGGATAGGATCATCATGTCTACAGCAATTAATACTGCAAAGTGTAACAAAACTGAAGCCACAGCACTGGAGCAAGATTGTTTCGGCCTTTGTACAACTGTTCGAGATTACTACTGCCAACCAGCTGTTTTCAGCACTGGCGACGGGGAATGGGAGAAACCCGAGCGTTGGTTCGGCCATATCTCCCTCAGGCTCGGGACCTACTGTTGGAAGTCTTAGTCAGGCTATCGTCGATGAAGATGAGGAGGACAACACGTTAGCGATTGGAGGATTGTCTTCCGGGATCGTGGAAGGTAACCATGATGATGATGGCGATGAGGGCGTGGACGGTATTCGAAATCCCCTTACCGCAGAACTAGAGGACTATAAACCGCAGCAACTCCCTCAGCAGCCAGTGGTTACGGCTGCTCGCCGCCGCTTCTTCAACAAAATCATCACCAAGTGTGTGCTGCAGCTTCTGATGATCGAAACAGTGTCAGAGTTGTTTCAGAATGATCAAGTGTATGACAAGATACCGTCTGCGGAGCTGTTGAGATTAATGGCGCTTTTGAAGAAGAGTTTTTCATTTGCGCGCCGATTTAACAGCGATAAGGAGTTGCGGATGAAGCTGTGGAGGGAAGGATTCATGAAACAACCACCGAATCTGCTGAAGCAAGAGAGTGGTAGTGCATCCACCTACGTCAGCATTCTGTTGCGCATGTACCATGATGAGAAGCGAGAGCGACGGGAAAGTAGGGCAGCAATTGAAGATGCGTTGGTTCCGTATGTCCCACTCCCACTTCAGGCCATCAATGCATATAGTTGTGCTGACTCTTGATCCAGGTTATGCGTGGATATTATCCGCGGCTATGTGGTGCTGGATGAGGATACACAGCAGCGCAACATCCTCGCCTGGAGACCGGTTGTGGTTGATGTTCTCGAGGGCTATAACAATTTTCCCGAAGCTGATTTTGCCCGTCATATCGACACCTTTTATCCCTTGGCAGTGGATCTTCTCAGTCGTGAACTTGGGCGAGATTCCAGGTTGGCGTTGCAAAGTCTGCTACGGCGAGTGGGAGAAGTCCGAGGGTTGGGTGTGATGGGGCGTGGACGTGGAGGCAGGAGAGGGAGTGAGCTTTCTATGAGGAATGGCACTACAGGCTTAAGAACCAGGAGACTATCACACGCTCAAGGATAGGGCCTTCGCGGTGCTCTGGGACAATGATAATTGTTTCATTATATCGACTTTTCTAGATTTCTTTTCGGGAATGCTAAAGTGGAAAAGCAAGTACTTCTTTGTTGGTGTGGTTTTTGTGTTTGATGGATTGAACGTCCTTTGATATTGATGTATGTGAGTATTAGTTTGGTTGGTGGAACTTTCTTCTGGGGAAATAGGGTTCGATTCTCTCTGCATTTCGCACTGGCTGTTTTTGTAGGAAATGTATTCTCATCGTTTTTCAAGCGTTTCAATTCAATGCGAAACTTGTGTAATCTTCATTAACCTTGTTCACCAAACAAGGCAACGCCAACGTCATACGTCGACCCTCCCACCTTCCCACCTTCCCACCTTCGCTCCCCCTTCCCTTCCACTGAAGCGCAAAGCGCGAGCCGATAGTATGCAACTAGTTCAAATCATTTGCAGCCAAACTTTCTAGCTTCTACTACTAAAACATAGTTCGCAATATTCGGCCTCGCGTTGATCGCGCCCTTGTCCGCACTACTGAGCTCACCTTCGCGATGGCCGCCCAAATTCCGCTTATCTGGATAACAGCTTTGGTGGTCCTGGCGCTTCTTGTAATTGGAGTGCTGGTTTTTGTGCGCTCATTCCTCTGTCCTGATGCCACCATCAGATGTTCACTAACGGCGACGCAGGTTAAAGTCTATCAAGACCGCAGCGATAAGGATGCCTTTGTCACTGTCGTCTGCGTTCTCGCCCTTACTTCCCTCCTCGCGACTGTGTGCCTCTTCCCCGTCGATATCGCGCTCGTCTCCTCTACTACCAACAATTCTACGGGACAGAAGAAACATTGGGCCAACCCCGACACTGTCGCCAATGTAGTGTATACGCTCAAGGTCGTCTATTATTGTCTCTACAGCTTGGATGCCGTGATATGTCTTCTAGTTATCCCATTTGCGTACTTCTGGTACGAAGAGTGGGATGTTGAGGCCACCACTAAGCAGAGGTTGAAGGGCGCGCTGAAGTATAGTATGTTCTTCATTGTGCTGTTGGTAGTGCTACTTTTGGTCGGGTTGTTTGTTCCTGTCGCGAAGGAGATGAAGGGGCATTTGGATTTGGATTACTTTAAGAAGCTGTTGATGGAGAATAGTAGCCTCCCTATAATTATGTGGTGTGTGGTACTGGTTGCTGACGTCTTATAGACGGCGAACGAGCGCTCACTTTCATCACCGGAGTCCTGATGTGCTTTGGGACGGTTCTATTCGTGTTATATACTGCACCAGGACTTGCGCTCACTCCACTGGTTCTCATCAAATCCATCCCCTCTTCGTCTTTGCCTTCATGGTCGGCAGAAACCAACGAGGCCCTTGCTGTAAACCGGGAGCGTCAGCGCGCCCTTGAGGCGCACCATCAAAGCCGCGGCGTACGTCCAACCTCCAAAGACCGACGAGAACTCGAAGCCCTTCAGCGTGAGGAGCGCACTCTTGTTCGGCGCCAACGCATCTCCGAAGAAATACGTTCCTCACGCTCTAAGTTCTACCGAAAGCTCGAAGCCATTGGGCGACCTTTTAAGATACTGCTTGGAATCCTAATCCTCACTGTTTCGCTCCTGATCTTCTCTTCCATGCTCATCACCGCAATCGATAAAGTCCAGAACTCGGTGTGCGGAAAGCATTGTGGATATATCCTTCCCAACACCAACATCTTCAATCCGATGAACTGGATCTTTGTCGAGAGTAGCAAGGTGTTCCCAATCGACTACGTGCTCGCTCTCTTGGTTGTTTTGCTCTTTTTCGCCGCCAGCGTTGTCGGCGTTGCCTTCATCGGTATCCGCTTCCTCTGGGTTAGCCTTTTCCAGCTTCGGCCCAGTGCAACAAAGCCACAGGGTATGCTCATGAGCACGGTGATGCTCACACTCACCGTCCTGGCCATAAATTACGCTTTCACCATGATCCTAGCTCCTCAGTATGCCCACTACGGCGGCCAGAAGTTCTGCGACCACACGGTTTGTCCCCATCTACACTCTTATCTACCACACTTCCTGACTAACCCAGATCCCCCAGCTCGTCGGTACTGGCTATCTCCGCTCCTGTATAAACCACCCAGAAATGATTGTCCCGTGCAACGAACTAGCGCCACAGGAGATCTGTACACCGACCGTAGTGTCAACATTCATCAACAGGATCACATTGAACTTTCCGTTCTTTGGTGCATTCGCGTTTTGGGCCCAGTTTGGGTTTTTGGGATTGTTTGCGGTGGTTGCGGCGACTGGGTTAGTTTGGACTCCTAGCATGGGTGGGAGGAGTATGGAGGATGAGGAGAATGAGGAGGAGGAAGGTTTACTCGGTACTACCGGACGGCGGACGAGGGCTGCTTGGGAAGATTTAACGGGGAGAACTTCATCTGGGAGTAGTGAGAGGCAAAATGGGAGGCAAAATGGGTATGGTGCTGTGGAGAGTGAAGGGTAAGCTGAAGTAACTACGTGGGGTTTTTTTGGTTGGTTATTTTGGTGGATACCCGGGCGGGGGGAATGGAGTAACTTACACATACGGATTGGCTTTTTTTTTATATACTCAAACACTTTTTTTTTGTCTGGTTATTTTGGGTGGGTTTGATCTTTTTTGGGTTTTTTGAACTATTGTACTGTAAGCTATATTACCTTGGTCTGGTTATCAAAATACGTTTTGCAACATTTGTGGAAAAAATGTCATTCACAGTGGTGTATAATACCATAGGTACGATGCTTGGTTGTACCTCTGGAAATTCAAACCCAGAAAATACAATTACCCCCAACTCCATTCCCAAATCATCCTACAGGCTACAGATAATAATGTACGAGTACAACCCACAAATTCACGGAATAGCAACATCCTCAACCCTAACCAAACCACAACTCGCCGCAGCCGCCGCCCATCCCCCAAACTCCCGGTTCTGATTCCAACACACAGCTCCAATCCCAATCTGCATGGGGTACACAGTGGTCAGCAGCTGCTGGCCGCCCTTCACTTTCGATTTCACCTCACACTCCTCGAGTTTGAACCCCTCTGTCATCCTTAGCGTTCCTCCATCCCCATCCCTAGCACCCTCGGCATACTCTAGCTGGAACCATGTCTGCTGGTAGTTCTTGATCTTGGAATGAAACACTCTCCTCGCGGGATTCGAGAACACCGCCTCCCCTTCTGTACCCCCGCTCAGTACCAGCGTGTGCATTGTGCTCCCCGCGAGCGAGCGCACAATCCCCAACTGCTTTGCAACAGTAGTGGCGCTAAAGTACCGGCGTATCGGAAAAAGCTTTACCCATGAGCCCTCCTCGACCGAGACTCCGGATTGCAGCGCGTCAACGTAAGTTATGGCTGACGGTGCGATTCGCGAGCGGTTGTTGGGGACATTATCGGCTTCGAAGTCGCCGAGGGAGGTGAGTCGTGAATAGCCGTCCATGCTGCTGGTTATGATGTGGTTTGGGAATGAGGGGAAGCATGTGGATAGACCATTGATGTAGGTTTGGTGCAGGGTGGTGTAGAGGTATGGGATTCTTTCTGCAGTTGTGTCCCAGGCTGCGATTGAGCCGGTAGCACAGCCGACGACGAGGCCGGTGGCAGAGATCCAGGAGATGGTTGTGATGATGTTGTCTGGGAGGTAGCATTCGAAGGCTGGTGCGGTGAACTTAAGGAAGTCGCAGCCGTCGGCGTCGGCGGCTGCAGGGTCGTCGTCGGATTGTGGGAGGATGACTTTCAGGACGCGGCCGATCCCGTCTGCAAACACCCCCGCAAGGTAGCCGAGGACTCTGGAGTCCTTGAAGCTGAGGCGCGCTGGACACCATTTTAGGCACCGCGCGGGACCCCAGTCGTGGCAGAGCATGAGTGCGATTGAAGGCTCTTTTGCGGGTGTGCAGGTTTCGGGGTCGACGCGGAAACGCCATATTTGGATTGTGGATTTGGAAGGTAGTCGGGAAAATGCTGGAGATTGTTCGTCGTTTCTTTCCCCTATTGGTTCTCCTTCCGTAAGAGTTGAGATTGCGAGGTACTGGCATCCTTCACGTTGGTCAAAATCACATTCGGTACGTAGATGTGGAGGGAGGCACATACCTTCAGATCTGTTCGTAGCCCAATCCATACTCAAAACCTGTGCTCCAGCATTAAGTAGAAACCCCTTCTTATCCTCTCCTACCTTCTTCAAATCATAGACTCCAAACCTCTTAAAGACAACCTTCTCATAATTCTCCACCCGTCCGAGAACAACCCTCAACGGCTCCGCTTCTTCCCGCGGAACATACCCTTCAGTATCCGCAAAATCCAACACTTCAACCACCTGTGCCGCATCCCCAATCTCTTCCTGCTCCCCTTCCCCTTCCTTCCGCTCCTCCTCCCAGAATGGCGAAACCGCCAACGTAGCCTTCTCAGGCACAGCCGGTAACCCCATCCACATATCCCTGACCCAAAACGCCTTCTTCAACACCTTCTCATCATCACCATAAACCTGCACTATACGATCCCTCTTCCCCGTAGCCTTCGCAAACCCGGGTCTGTACGTGATCCGCACTGCGGAATCGGGGGCTTTAATCACATTCATACTTGCACCCTGCGCCATCAACCGGATCCTTCGTCTCCCCTGTCCCTTCCCGGAGTCGATGGTACGGACATGTCTCCTATGCACCTGCGGGGCGCTACCGGGAGTCCGTTCTTCATCATCATCCAGCCGGCGGATACGCGGAGTGAATGGAGTAGGTGTAGATTTCGATTGTGATCTTGGCCGTTCCTCCTCTTCATCATCATCGTCATATTCTTCTTCATCGGATACACCTTCATCTTCTGATTCTTCCGATTCGGGGATTACATTATCACCTGCAGCAGTAGCAGTAGCAGCAGCAGTAAAGTCTTCATCGGATGAGGATGCGTCCCCGGATGGAGGTGGTGGTGCACTATCGCTGTCAAGTTCTTTATAGGCGTCGTTGGCGTAATTCGTGACTTTTCGAGCGCGCGCGGATTTCCGGATCATTATTGTTCGGAGTTTTTTCTTGTGAGATGCTTGGTGGGGCAACGTGTTTCAGAAGCACACAACGCGTGCGTGCGGTATCCCTGTGTGCTTGGCATTGTGAACGTACCGATTGGATTACAACTTTTTCTAACTTAACTTCACTAAAAACCAACTTTCAGTTTCCCCCCCTCCTGTCAAAATGCGCCCTACCAGCGCCCTCCTCAAGCGCTCGGTCTGGAAAGGCATGCCCCCCTCTCACCCTCCTTCTCCCCTCTTACTGACAGCCATCTTCTAGGCCCATACATAGTCCCCATGCCCCTCCAGAAGCCACAACCAGGCGTTAAATCCCCACCGATAAAAACGCAAGCACGTTCGTGTACCATCATCCCCAGCTTTGTCGGTTTCCGCTTCCAGATTCACAATGGGAAATCGTACCAGGATGTTCCTATTACTGAGGATATGGTGGGACATAAGTTGGGCGAGTTTGCGGCGTAGGTTTTTTTCTTCCGGTGGTGAGGTGGGGAATGGAGAGAGCTGATATTGAGGGAATAAACACAGGACGAGAAAGAATTTCAGTTATAAGCAGACTAAGAATAAGTAAACGGAATGTACGATCTGAGGTGAGTGGGTTGGAGTGGGTGAATGTGGATGTTGGTGTATTTTACTTGTATGGCTTACGATATCTATGGCAAGTGAGATCGAGAGGACTACTTAGTCTCAATCTGCTTACTGGCGTAGCAACCACTGTGTGGAATCAGTGTGTAAGGTCGTCAATTCAGGTTCAGAACTGTCTTGTCGCCAGCGAAGAACGAGTGATAGGCACAAGACTCATGTGGAAACGCTAAATCCGCTGGCGCGAGTGACAACGTGGTCAGTTCATTGCTCATCACATTCGAGCCTTTGTTTTCATGATTCAGTAGTGCTTTGTGACAGTTAATCTGTTTCTTTTCATTATTGCCCATCAAGAGAAGACACCAGTGGTTTACAGTACAGACACACCGGCACTTCCCTTCTTAAAAGAAAGTTAACAGCCATTGGGAATAGTTGAATAACCCATGCTGCGCCGTCCAGATCCCAAAAAGACAATGATACAAAATAAAAAAACATAACACCAGTGTACACCCCGAATCGCAGACGCCATAGTTAATATGACCCCACCCAAATACCCGTTTATTTTGTTGAGAAAACGCCGTTAACCATGACCATCATGACTTCCCTTTGCATGAGTAAGACAGCAGAAGTTGAAGTCTGCAACTCTATCGTAGCAAAACCATACTCGTTAGAATGAAATATACAGAAGGCTTTAATCTAAGGAAAGAATAACAAGAAAAAAGAAAAATTGGGAATTAGATTAGGCTCTAGATCTGTAATTTAGAGGTTGAGCGCCCTGGGCTTCTCCCAAGAGAAGTTCTGGTTGGTAAAGTGACCATTCTTGGCGGTCTGGAAGTAGATTGGCTTGGCAAGGTCGAGCTCCTTGACGATAACACCGGGCCTCATGTCGAAGTTGGCCTTGATGATGGCGACGAGCTCCTCGCTGGACTTGGTGGAAGTTCCATATGAATCAACCTAGAACTACTGTTAGAAATTGACGGGGACAACAACGGGAAGGAAGTCCTACAAAGATAGAGAGAGGCTCCGCAACACCGATAGCGTAAGACAATTGAACCAAGCAGCGTCTGGCGAGGCCGGCGTGGACCAAAGACTTGGCAATCCAGCGAGCAAGGTAGGCGGCAGAGCGGTCAACCTTGGAGAAGTCCTTTCCGGAGAAAGCACCACCTCCATGAGCACCCCATCCTCCATAGGTGTCAACGATGATCTTGCGTCCGGTAAGACCGGCATCACCCTGAGGTCCACCAATGATGAAGAGACCTGAAGGTTGGATCTGCAAAAATGTCAGACATATGAGGACATAGGGGTGGTCTATTCGTTATGCATACGTGGTAGACAGTCTTCTCATCGAGGTATTTGGCAGGGATGGTCTTCTTGATGATCTTCTCGAGGATCTCCTTCCTCAACTCCTCGGTGGTGATGTCCTCAGAGTGCTGGCAAGACACGACAATGGTATCGACACGCTTGGGGACAACGGCACCGCCATCGTGCTCGTACTCAACAGTGACTTGGGTCTTGGTGTCGGGTCGGAGCCACGGGATGGAACCGTCACGGCGGGCAGCAGCCATAGCGGCGTTAAGCTTGTGGGCGAGGATCACAGTGAGGGGGAGGAGCTCGGGAGTCTCGTCAGTGGCATAACCGAACATAATACCCTGATCACCAGCACCCAACTGCTCAAGAGCCTGCTCGTAGTGCAGACCCTGGGCAATATCGGGGGATTGCTGCTCAATGGCGACCAAGACGTTGCAGGTCTTGTAGTCAAAACCCTTTTTGGAGTCATCGTAACCAATGTCCTTGATGGCGCCACGGATGACCTTCTGGTAGTCGAGGCGGGCCTTGGTGGTGATTTCACCGAAAACCATCACCATACCAGTCTTGGTGGCAGTCTCACAAGCGACCTGTAGAAAATTTGTCAGGAGTGTGCTTTACATGATCCATTCTGGAATCTAACCTTGGACAGAGGGTCCTCAGCCAAGCAGGCATCGAGAATGGCATCCGAGACTTGATCACTGGACGGCGGAACCGAAGTTAGCAATCAATTGATCAAGGTGTCGCAAAAAGGACGCGTACGCAATCTTGTCGGGGTGGCCCTCTCCCACAGACTCGGAGGTGAAGAGGAAAGTTCCCAGGTTCTTTGAGGCAGTCATGTTTGCTTGTTGTTGTGATGGGAAGGTTGGTAAAGCGAGCCTGAGGAGAGTGTATAGTGCTGGAGGAGGTGGTGGTGATGTGGTAGAGGTAATGGGTATCAATCAGGCTCACGGAGAGGATGGGGTGGAAAGTCTAAGAGGATTTGGAGCGAGGGACTTTTGGATTTAAAGGGGAGGCAGGAGCGAGAGAGACGGCGATAGCAGGAAAGGGCAGGGGGTTGGGGCGAGCAATCAGTTTGTGGAGGGAGCACGACATGTCCCCATGCTCATTTTCACTTTCACTTTTTTTCTTGCTGGCGGGGCTCGAGGTGCCCAAAAAGATACTAGCGCGGTAAGGTACGACAGGCCGCCAATTCTTCGATTACCATCTCTTCTCTCCTTACATGTTACATGCAACAGCCTCTTCTCAAGAGACCTCGAATTGATGTAATAGAGTCGATATATGATGTGCCTGGGTGCAATCCAGTTATCACGAAATTCCGCATGCGAGGTTTCAAGGACTTTTAATAATTTATCCAATTTAAGCTCAATCAACAATGCCATTGTACCTACCCACCTCTCACACGCCACTCTCCAAAAAGTTTACCTGCCGAAACTATTTGCGCGCACAACCATGAGCAGATTTGGCGTATTCGTTGTGGGCCCTGCAGGTTCTGGAAAGGTATAAAGCCCAAACCCAAACCCTCCGACTGACGAGTTCTAATGCTGATCCGAATGCGTTGTCGTAGTCGACGTTTTGCTCCAGTTTGATATCTTACCTCAAAAACACAAAGCGATCATGTACGGCAAGGCGAATCTAAGACGCTTGCTCAAGCCTGGCGACAGAGGCTGATGCGTCTCAATGAATACTTAGGCCTCTACGTGAACCTAGATCCTGCCGCTGAAGACTTCGATTTTGAGCCGGACGTGGATATCAAAAATCTGATCAGTCTCGATGATGCGATGGAGGAGATGCAGCTCGGACCTAATGGAGCAATGATAGCTTGCTTTGAGTATATCGCCAATCCAAAATATGCTTGTGGGGAGTGGCCAATTGACTTTGGTAGGTTCCTGATGGAAAACCTCGACTGGCTCGAATCAGAACTCGACGACGTGACAGAGGAATTCATTACAATATTCGACTGTCCTGGCCAAATAGAGCTCTACTCCCACGTGCCAATCCTCCCGAACCTCTGCAAGCACCTCTCAATGCATCTAAACTACTCATTATGCGCCGCATACCTCATCGAGTCGACGTTTGTGGTGGACAAAGCAAAGTTCTTTGCCGGAACACTGTCAGCAATGAGTGCGATGATTATGCTGGAAATCCCCCACCTCAACATTTTGAGTAAGATGGACCTGGTCAAGAGCCAAGTGTCAAAGCGCGAGTTGAAGCGGTATTTGGACCCTGATCCAAGCATCATCTCCACCGATATCCACGCCCAGACCAATCCCAAGTTCCACAGACTCAATGAAGGTTAGTCGACCGTATACCAGGCGCTTAGCCCCCACAAGGCTAACAGTATGTGTTCAGCTGTTGTAAACCTCATCGAAGACTTTTCCATGGTATCGTTCCTGCAACTTGAAAGTCAGAATGAAGACAGTGTACAGGCGATCTTAAGCTATATAGACGACTGCTTGGGTTTTTCAGAAGTACAGGAGCCACAACTGAAAGATGAACCCGATGCGGATTGGCAAGAAGCTGAATAAACTAATATTCGTTTATGCATGTGGATTGGTGCCTATCAGTGAAACATTGGGGAGTAGAGTAGTCTCCAGAGTCGGATGCATGCTTGAATTGGCTGTTGAAAGCGAACATTTTACCCAAGATAAATTCCTGCGCACCCCATGACCCCACCTAGAACCCAGAATTACTCTTCCTATAAAACGGCTACCAGCATATGTAAACACGGAAGTGAGATATACGATAAGCACCGGCATTCCAATGCGGCGTAGAAAATGTAGCCCACTGAGTGACATTTCATGCACACGGCCAAGCGCGGGTTTCTAGCGCAACCTTACCAGGATCACGATTTTTTCCTTCAATCGCGCAATTCGTTTTCACCTTACACCAAAGCCACCACAACAAAACAGACAGCACAAATGGGTCGCGTCAAGAAGTCCACGCGTAAATTCGAAAGCAAGCACCTCACGCGTACTCTTGATGACCGTAAAGCGAACAAAAAAGTCAAGCAAGCCTACATCCTCCGTGAAAAGAAGAAGCAGAAGCGCCAGTCTACGAGAGCAGCAGATGGTGATGCGGAAGATGAGGATGGGGAGCCAAAACCGAAGAAACTCAAGCCCGATGGACCCCAGATCTTTGACGATATGAGTGTGGAGCAATTCTTTGCGGGTGGATTCGAGGTTCCTGAAGCTGGCGCGACAAAGAAGGGGAAGGGAAAGCGGAAACGGAATGAGGCTATGGAGAAGGTGGATGAGGAGATGGAGGATGCCGCAGCCGCATCAGAGAACGACGAAGACGAGCTTGCGAGTCATAGGAATGATCTGGGCGCACTGGCCGAGAATGATCCGGAGTTCTACAAATACCTGAAGGAGAATGATCCGGAGTTGCTGGACTTTACAATGGCGGAGAGGGATAATCTCTCCAGCATTGACGAATTGTCGGAGGACGAAGAAGAGGCCTCCGGGAAGAAGAAGAAGAAGGGCAAGAAGGAGCGCGAGAGCGATGAGGTTACTATCGCGGAGATCAAGAAGTGGAGAGAAGCGCTGGTGGAGAATAAGAGTCTGCGGAGTCTGAGACAGGTTGTGCTTGCGTTCAGAGCGGCTGCCCATGTCAATGATGTTGAGGAGGACACCAAGCAGGGAGGGTTCAAATACACCATCACAAATCCGGACGGTACTTTTTCCCAGTTCCTTTTTTTGCGTACTTGAGTTTGTTGCAACCATGGGATGATACATCCAGCTGGCACCAGTCCTAGAGATTTGTACTCTTCATTGTGCGGACAAAGCTGCTTTCAGTCGTCCTTGGCGGGGCGCTGGTTTCTGATTGGGATGATTTTGCTGTTACATATTGAACTGTCGGGGTTTGGAGGACTACTCGCTAACTCTTGAATCAGTATATCATGAGCTCTTGATTCTGGCGCTCAAGCACGTTCCGGAGGTTCTCCAGCACCATCTACCCATTAAAGAATCTGCCTCTGGCAAGGTGTAAGTCGGTCTGACTCCTTCTTCCACTCAATTCTAATACCCACTATAGTCGAGTTGCAACAGACACTAAGAAATACCGTACCCTCACTCCACTCCTCAAATCCCACTCGCAATCGTTGATGCACCTTCTCCCTCTGCTCACCGACGCCGCCACGCAAAAGCTCCTCCTCAACTCCACCCTGGAACTCATCCCCTACTTCCTCGGCTTCCGCAAATTCCTCAAAACCTTCCTCAAGACCATCGTCGAGATCTGGTCGACAAATAGCACAGATGAAGCTACCAGGATCACAGCATTCCTAGTCGTCCGGAAAGCCGCCGTCGTCGGCGATGAGGGCATTAAGGAAACCTGCCTCAAGGCGCTCTATGCGGGCCTTGTCAAGGCTAGTCGGCAGACCACCGTGCACACAATCCAGGGCATCAACCTGATGAAGAACTCAGCCGCTGAGGTCGTCGGCTTAGCAGGAATGGACAAGGTTGGCTACCAGGCGGGATTTGGATATATCCGTCAACTTGCGATACACCTGCGAAATAGTATCAACAATAATTCAAAGGAGTCGTACAAGACCGTCTACAACTGGCAGTACGTGCACTCACTTGACTTCTGGTCTCGAGTGTTGGCTATGCACTGCGACGGGTTGAAGGAGGCACAAGAGGGCAAAGAGTCGCCGCTGCGTCCATTGATCTACCCTCTTGTCCAGGTCACCCTTGGGGCCATTAGGTACTTCCCTCTACCCATCCATCTCCACGAACAAACCTAACAAACAGCAACAGACTTATCCCCACCGCCACCTACTTCCCTCTCCGCTTCTCCCTCATCCGCTCCCTCCTCCGTCTCTCCCTCTCAACAGGCGCCTACATCCCCCTTGCACCATTGATCTTCGAAGTCATGTCCTCCGCCGAACTAAAAAAGAAGCCCAAACCCTCCACCCTAAAACCAATCGACTTCAACACCACCATCCGCGCGCCAAAATCCTACCTCCGCACCCGCATATATCAAGACGGCATCGCGGAGCAGATAGTAGAACTCTTTTCCGAGTTCTACGTGCTATACTGCAAATCCGTCGCATTCCCGGAACTCGCAATCCCAACCATCGTCCTCGTGAAACGGTTCATGAAGAAGAGTAAAAACGCAAAGTTTAACGGCGCGTTGCATCTACTGATAGGGAAACTGGAGGCGAATTCAAAGTTTATCCAGGAGAAACGTGCAACGATTGATTTCGCCCCTGGAAGGAAGAGTGAGGTGGAGAAGTTCTTGAAAGAGACGGAGTGGGAGAATATGCCCCTGGGAGTGTACATAGTGCATCAGAGGAAGTTGAGGGAAGAGAAGAGGAAGATTTTGGAAGAGAGTTTGAAGGAGGAGAGGGAGAGGGAGAAGACGGAACGTGGCGATGATGATGTGGTTATGAGTGATGATGGTGAAGAGAGTGGGAGTGGTGCGAGTGAGTTTGAGGACGATGACGACGATGAATAGATTCTACGATACGATACTTGGTGGAGTTAATTCTCGTTCTTGTACTATATTAAAAAGTATTGTTGGTTTATATTGGCCAATTGATTCCCGGGAGCATACGACGTCACTCCTAGCCGGATATCTCTGTATTTTCATCATTCATCAAGTCGTAAAAGTATATTGCAGAAGCCACCCGCTCGTATATTTACACATGTAAGCGTTGTATCATTCTCCCACCTCCACATCATCCTTCTTCCCCGCCTCCTCCTCTACCACCTCCTTCTCTTCCCCCGCCACAGCAGCAGGAGCATCAACCATCTCCTCATCCTTCCTCTCCTCTTCCACCACCACCGTCGGCGTAATCTCCCCCTCACTCTTTGGCGGATCAGGAAACACCGTTCCCTCCGGCTGAGGCCCCACATCCTCCGGCCCCAACGCCGGTGGCTGCGCCGCATCAGGCGACAACGCATGCCCTTCCCCCCCACCTCCACCACCACCACCAGAAGTAAGCCACGGAATCGGCGTCAACAACGCCCCCCCCAAACTCTCATCCGACCCTAGTCCAAAACCCCCATTCTGCAACCCCCCATTCGGCAACTCCATATTCTGCGGCAACGGAAAAGCCGTAGACGGCGAGGACACGGATAGCACGCGCTGCAGCGCCCGCAAGAACTTGGGGAGGGAATGGTAGTGCGTGTTTGGCGCCAGTAGTAGCTCTGATAACCGCTGGACTGTGTGTGGCGGCGCGGAAGAGAAGGAGGTGGTTAGGGTGTGCTTTAGCTGTGAGAGAACGGTGATGTCGGTTGGGTGTAGTCGGGGAGAGTGTGGTGGGGTTGCGACTTCGGTTAGGTTTGATGGGGATGGGTGGGGTGGGGGGGGAGCCATGGGTTTTGGTGGGGAGGTAGCGGCGGGGACGTCTTGGCTAAGCAATGTGTTGTCGGGCTGGGTGGCTTGTGAAGATGCGGGCTCGACATCGGGTTCAGGGGCGGCGTCGGTGCAGGGTTGGGTTGAGGCTTGGGATAGGGAGGGTTGGAGGTCGGGTTGAGTGTCGAATTGGGAGGATGCTGTGTCGACGATGTCGTGGTCGAAACGGAGCTCGGATGGCGTGGGTTTGGGGAAGTTGTCGTTTGCAATCTGTTGGATGTTAGATGGTGTGGGAGAGAAGGGGAGGACGGGGGATACGGTGTCAATGCGGGTGAGGAGACGCTTCAACAGATCCGGCCATGTGTCGCTGGTTGCGCAGTCAGTAAAAGGAATCAATGGGATTGGGATAGCGATGCGTACATATCGACAGAGCCGTCTTTGGTGATGTCTTCCAGAATGACATCGTCCGACTTCATGGTGGAGGTGTTGCGGTTGTGATTGAGATGGCGGGGTGTCGCGCGTCTAATCGCGTAGATAAAGCAATTCACCAGCCTTAATCTAAAGGGCACATCATAGAGATCACTCGCACCATACAAAAAAGCCAATCTCAAAGAACTTTTGAGCCCTTTCCTCTACTAGTTCTCTAAGATACAAGACAATCATTAGCTACAGATAGATCGTCAACTTAACGCGAAAGCGCAATATCGTCTATCCTCAAGATCATCTTCACTGTCTCCGCAGCCAGCTCAATCGCGCTCGTAGACACCAACAGAGGCTGCAGAACGTTCTCATCCACAATATTAGTGACTGCACCCTTCCTCACACTAACACCGCAAGAAATTTCCCCATTTTGATGACGATTTCTCAACTCTGTCACAACGCGGATACTGTTGAGACCAGCGTTTTCTGCAAGCGTTGTGGGGATGACCTCGAGAGCTTCTGCGAACGCTTGCCAGCAAATTGACTCTGTACCCGCCAGCTTCTGTGCCTCCTTCATTAACTGCCGGGAGACCTCAATTTCCGGGGCACCACCTCCAGCTATCAACGCCCTATCGATCCATTAGTTGTGCTCCGCACTGTGGTCTGGCATAAGGGAGCCTACTTTTTCTTGACAAGGCATCGAATAACACACAGGGCGTCATGGAGAGAACGCTCAGCCTCATCCAAAATCAGAGAGTTGGCACCGCGGACGAGCACAGATACTGTCAGCCCTGCGCTTTTAACACCAGTGACCTTGACCACTCGAGCTCCAGATGAGTTAACTTCCTCCACGAGATCTGCAGATCCAAGCTTGTCCTCTGTGAACGAGTCGATGTCGGCAATTGGCTTGCATCCGGTGCTCTACTCGGAATGTCAGCGCATTTATGCCTCCCACGCAAGTGAGGGAACTCTGCAAACCTTGCAAATGAACTCCACCTCATCCCGCTCGATATCCTTGATGACAAGAATGTTCAACTTTGACAGGAAATGTAGCGAAAGGTCGGTGACGGCGTCGCGGAGGATAGATTTTTGGATAAAGAGCACATTACACTTCGCTTTCTTGATCTTCTTGCACATGTTCAACAGATACGTTCGCTCCTCCTTGAGAATCTTGTCCATTTGGCGGTAGTCGTTGACGACAATCTGGTTTTCCATCTATCGACAGACAAGGCAATTAGGGGCCGTAGAAAACATTCGCGGGAGAGGGACACATACATCAGGCTTGGGTGGCGACAGTTGGAACTGGATGAACCCAATCTTAGCCTTCTCCATTCTTGTGGGCCCTCCGGCACTCTTAATGACGTTCTGTGTCAAGACCAACCCATCCACCAACTCAGTGTCGTCCAAGGTACCTCCAACTTTCTTCACAATTCGGATATCATGCAAATCGACGTTGTCAGCGACGGCGGGGTTAATGACTCGGGTGACAGCATCAACGGCGATAGGTCCCAGGAGGTTGGTGTATTGAGAAACGATTTTACTCGAAAGGGAAGTGCTGGCAGCTTGCAAAAGCGATTGCCGGTCTGTAAGGGTGACGGGCGTGGACATCTTAGTCAAGATCTCAACGGACTTCTGTGCAGCTCGTTGAAAGCTCTCTGCAATGATGGTAGGATGGAGGCCTGCGAATCGTTAACCTCTCGTTTGTTCGTGTAAGCGAACGTGGCAGCATTATACCCTTTCCCAAAAGTTTTTCTGCAGCTCCCAAAAGACTTCCACAAATAACAACTACCGAAGTAGTTCCATCTCCAGCTTCAACATCCTGAGCAGCAGACAAATCAACCAACATCTTGGCCGCAGGGTGCATCACTGCCATCTCTTTCAGGATAGTATGTCCATCGTTGGTGATAAGTGTCTTTCCCTTGCCATTCTGTATCATTTTATCCATTCCTCGAGGTCCGAGTGACGTTCTGATGGCATCTGCAACGGCTCTGGCCGCCATGATGTTGGCTTGCCGGACTGCCATCGGCTTCTCTTTCAAATTTGAGTTTCCCATCGATCCAGTTGATACTTGTGCCATGATAAGTAAGTTGTGTAGCTGGTATTAGATGAACGACGGTATATAGGGTGCCGAACGTTGCTGTGGATGTGGTGGTGGTGGGGGATTTTGAGCCGCCGTCAATTTGGGAAGTTAATTTGCTGTGCACGATCACGATCAGATAAGATAAGAGAGCATCATTCCACAGCACTCGACTATCTGAAATTTCAAACTCGCATCTCGAAACCGGTTTGGGATGCTCTTTTTCCTAGATTTACTCGTCACTTGCAAGATGTTTGTAAAAAAAAAGCGGGTGGTATACGAGCACATGTTCGGGATGGAAAGTACTTGAGTATAGTATTATTATGATACAATCAAAGAAACGCCAAACTAAACTTCTGCATCCATGGCCACCTGGTATTTCCTCCACTATGTTCTCATCACTATGATCCGTTCGTTTCTTTCCTGTACGTGATTTTTTCTACTGCCACACTCTCATTCCCCTTACCATCCGTGCGAAGCTGGTAGACATACATCACTAGCACACTCCCTTGTACCTATTATACTAGATTAGCAGCTGCCCTGAAAATTCACCTCAGCAGTCAAGGTATCACCCACATCCATCAGCACAAAGCTCGGTACCGGGTTCTCCCCTTCTGCCCACCACCCACTAGAAATTGCGCCTGTCGCACTTCCGGGGTTTACAAAGAACTTCCCCTCCAGCTCGTACGCCTCAAACTTATGCGTCCCACCCCACAAGAGGACATCACAGTCCAGCTTCCTCGCTTCAATCAACAAGCTGTCGCTATCACCCTGTGGAATAATGGTGTGGCCGTGTGTAAACCCTATCCTAAGACTACCGTGGGTAACGACTTTGTGGAGAGGTAAGCCGGGGGCTTCGACGTCAAAGTCGCCTTTCACTATTTGGATGTCTGAAGTTACGCCGCGGAGGAATTCGTAGGTCTCTTTGTCGGTGAGGTTGCCGAGACATAGAATCTGACCAATCTTGCCGGGAGCTAGGAGCTTGCGGAACTGCGACGGGTGTTAGTTAGGCGAGCGGTGGACAGCGCGGGAGGCTTACTTTAGCTGGTATGTCCTATACTGAATCAGCTTGAGCTTCTTGACGCATTGGCGGGAATGCGCCGACTCACAGGTGCCCGGTCTGGTATGTGAAAGTCTCCAATTGCCAGCACGAGGCGCGACATGTTTCGGAGGTGAACTGTGTGGGCTTCGGAATGGGAAAGTGGGCGGTACGAGGCGCGTAGCTGCAAAACAGAAAATTCGGCGATTCTGGCGTGTCAAGTGTCAAAGGGGACAGTAGAAACTGAAACCAATAATGATCGTTATCGATTGGTAGTTTCGTGCTCCTTCAAAGTGTAGGACTTAAAGCTAAGCAATTCTTACCCGGCGTCATTGAGTAGGGGTCCAAAGTATTATATGACGCAGTTTGAAAAATCCCAATTTACGTTCATGCACTATCAGCAATGGGCACTGTCAAAGAGGCAAACACATTCCTTTCTCCCATGTTTGAAAAAGGCACGTCTCTTCCACCCACTTAAAAAACTAAACACTAATCCTAACCCGCAGAACAGCTCCTCTCGTTCACCGAAATCTCTTTGGTCCTCCGTCTCTCCAAAACACTCACTCCCTCCACCGACAAAAAGGTCGCCGCGCCGCTTGTCATCAACCATGCCCTGAACTTGCTTTTGCGGATACACAAAGAGATATGTGATCGCGATTCGGAGCCCGTCGCGAACCGGCTCGAGAACCCCGGTGAGCGGCGCACGATTTTCTCGTTGTTAGACTTGCTGGTGTTGGAGGGAATATATCCATCACTTTCTCCCGGAGTGGGAATACCAATTGAGAGAAGAGCCCGTAGCTTTGTGTTGCCCCAGCAAATGACTACACCTATACCTACGACGCGAGTGCAAGAAGTGGGCGAGAATCAAAACATCGAACTCCTTGGGAAAGTTATTGATGGTTTGATTGGTGTCCTGAGCCCACAAGACCAAGGAACAACGGGCCACGATACTCACAACATTTGGAAGTCACCGCGGGGCTATAAAGGGATTGAGGGTATGGTCCGAGAACGATGTCTCGTAGACCTCATCGCGGGCTGCGGAGAGTTAGCATTGAATCCTGAACACAATGAAGTGAATAGAGCAGCATGGAAAGAAAAATTTAGCCATTTAATAGAGGGGTTAGTACCTCGTGCTATCACAGATTCTCGTTGATGCTGATGCACTCGTATCAGCATCCAAACCGGTGCGTTGTTGCCTCTATTGCTGTCTCTTCTACATCCCGCATCTCCGCTCTGGTTTCGACAGCCCATTGCCAAATATCTGTCGCAGCTTCCAGTGTCAAGGCCTCATGGTGTTCGGAATATCCTTAAGCTCTTTCTTTCCACAGCGTCGTCAGGCAATATTTCCAACTCTGCATCTACACAGTTGTCAGTAGATGCTCTCTCAAAGGCCTCGAGGTTAATATCCTCCATTCCCACCTCCATGAGCGCGCAAGAATATTTCTCCAAGGTCTGTCCACAACTATTGGAAATCTTAAGGTCAACCGACCCGGGGATGGAAAGAGCTGCTGCATACGTAATCGCCGAGCTGCTGGGAAAGAAAGGACAAGGTGTGGAAGACACGGTTGAAAACGAAATTGTCCGAAAAATTATCGCGAACTTTGATCCATCAATCGCTGCGAATTCTCTGAGGTCAGATGCATCATCTGAACAGCCCAAACCTGAAAGCAAGAAGTCGTCATCAGCATTACTGGCATTTGAAGACGAACTAACTGCAGATCAACGACCGTCTCAGTCCCCACTAGTATTTGAAATTGCAGACGAGACTAATACCACAATGGTATCAGAAGTCTCCGAAGAGCCCACTCAACCAGGTCCATTAGTGTCAGAAGCAGAGCTGTCAATGTCCTTTAGGAATCTAGAGGTTCTTTTGGCGTCCCATCCAACACCGCTTCTCCCTCAACGCTTGATATCACCAATTCTTATCCCGCTGTGGGGTCTAATGGGATACGCAAAATCAATCGGCCGCAGTGCATGGCATAATCGCGCCGCCGCCCTTCTTAAATCATACCTCACGGTTTCTCTCAATCAAGCTGTTCTAGAGAAGATCCAGAACAGCCTTACCTTCACGGGCGGTGACGGTTGGGAGTATGCACCTGGTTCTTCTGGGGGTATTGAGATCAGGACCATAACTAAGACGAAGAAGAGCGGAATGAACATGGATCTCATTAACTCCCGGGTCGAAGAATTCCTCGGGATTCTCGGAGATGACAGCGTTCCGAATGGTGTTCTAAATGAGTTCTTTTTAGGTATCTTTAGAAACTGGCTAGCACGCAGAGAAGAGGAGGAGCCGTTGAAGATGTTGATTACTGTCAAGATATTGCAGGAGATGCTTCAGACCCACGGAGAAACGTTGGCAAAGAAACCAACGGAGATTCTCCAAATAATCAAGGGCGTTCTAGATGAATACGTCAACTTTTTAGAGGCATCTAAACGTCCAAAGAGAAGGACCATTGGAGTACCGCGTTTGTCTACGCTCGGGAAAATTGTTCAAGACCCTCTTCCCTCCGAGCTACACACTGGAGATGCAGAAGAAGATTCAGACGAAATTCAGCATGCAGAAACAGTTGCGATGGCTCTTACTCTCTTGAGCGTCCTCGTCTCATCACCCGAAACAAAGCTCACTGAAGCTGACGAGCGTCTTGTTACAACTCTTCATCCTTCACTCGAATACCTTTCTACCGCAAAGAATATAGACCCCAACCTTACGTCTCTCGCCATCAACATCACCTCCCTCCTCATTCTCCACGCCCCTCAAGTAGCCAAATCAACATCAACCCCTCTAGCCGAAACACAGAGAGAGAAATACACAACAGCACTCTCATACCTCCGCGACCCGCTGATCCCCGTCCGTGCCCATGGCCTACATCTCCTCCGAGAACTGATCCTTGAGCGCGCCCCAATCGTGGATATCACAAATACTGCACGCCTGCTCATCTCGATGCTAAAAGATGGCGATTCCTTCATCTACCTTAACGTCGTCAAATGTTTGGCCGCACTGACAGACCGTCATTCTAGGACTGTCACAAAGATGCTAGTAGACGCCTATATCAATGATGAAGACGTCCTCGATCTTGGTGAGCGTCTGGGGCTCGACGAGCGCCTCCGTATTGGCGAGGCTTTACTGGGAACCGTGCAAAGACTCAATCGTGCACTTGTGGGAGAAGTCGCAGAAGTAGTCACCGAGGGAATGCTCAGCATCATCTCACGTCGACGCAACAACCCCAACCCCCCTCCCCTTCCTCCCGTAGAGGAAGACGAAATGGAACTAGACATCGACCCCACCACGGGCGCTCAGTTAACACCACAGCAACTCCAGCAACGCGAAAGAGACGCAAAAATGGTAACCGGCTGGACTACAACCGCACACGAAGATCTCCGCATCCGCACCTCCGCACTTTCAATCCTAGGCACCGTGGTGCAAACTAACCCCTCTGGTCTTGGCCCAAGGTACTTGCAAGACGCTCTCGACACTGCCCTCGCTATCTTGTCCCAAGAAACGAGTCTGGAGGCGTCAATACTCAGGCGTGCGGCGGTTGTTGCGGTCGGCGCGGTGCTTAATGGTCTTGTGAAGGCGGATGAGGAAGATAGAGAGGGAAGGATGTGGAGAGAGGATGTGTGGAGTGTTGTTAAGCATAGGGTGAGGGATATGAAGAGGGTGTTGGGGTATGTTAGGGTTACTGATGTGGATGGTTTGGTAAGGGAGCAGGCGGGGGTGGTGGAGGAGAACTTGGAGGCGGTGGCGCAGAGGGGGATGGTTGGAGGGAGAGGGACTATGGGGGATCATGTGGGGAGGATAGAGATCTTGTAGAATATATCGCTCCTGAAAAGATGAATCGACAAATTCTATGATCCTTTAGAATCGCCCATGTTACATTCACAAGTACTCTAAGCTGCTGCTGCGGAATTCTTTCTCAAAAGACTTAGACCTAGAACATGATTACAGGAGTGGAAATTCTTCAGAGCATTTCTACCAGCCCTCCGCTCTTCTATGAAGTATTTTCCTTGGACGTCTCTCTTAATACAGCGCAGCTTTAATGGACGGGTTTTCACCCCTTTTTTTTCTCATTTTCAATGTACAGCGAGTGACTAAAAGTATTGAGTAAGGGGACAATAAGCGGCAGAGCAATTAATTGTGCCAATCAACTAAAAAGTTTACATGGAGCATTATCTGAGTACAGATAACAAATGAGCTCATTATGTTTTATTCTTACACTGTTGATGTTGGCTCCTGAGCTATATGTTATTACTGATGTCAATTGCACTGTAGAGTAAGTGGCAGAAGCTATATCACAGGCTGTAAGTTCCCACACCAAGCATCATGCATGCACAGTTTCTATCAGGAGCCAAGAAATTGGTCTTTGGGGGTTGCATAATTGTTTGTAATGGCCGAAGTTGGGTGAATTCACATTACAAGACGCTTATTGTCCCCTTACTTGATACTTTTTGCCACCTGCTGTATAGCTACCTAGGTCATTGTTAACCACGACTGCGTACACGTTCGTACAGGTCTTAAGGCCCTCAAATCGTATAGAACTTCGAGGTAGGGTTCTAGATTGCCCAGCGGATGCATAGACAAACCGGGAACGAGATGATTGACTAGGTAGAGCAGAAGAATTAGTATATCATAGAAAACCCAGGTGGGAAACGAATTCGAAAACTCCGGCCCTCATCTCGACCTTAGAGAGCACATCCTATCCATCTCCCACTAATCAGCCTTCAATAATCTCCTCCAAACGATAAACATTCCGACCTACTGACAGCCTATGCACTTGAGTGTGCCCGTTTACAAATGGGCCCCAGTACCAAGCCAGTGAGGGCTTGAAGACATGAACTTTGTTTGGCCAATTTTTGACGGTTTGAGACGTTGTATTTGGGGGTTCGGTGGCAATGGCCATTGGCCGGGAGAAATAACTGCTTATGCTTAGGCCTGCCGGAGTGGGATTATGGAACTGTATGCAGTATATCACAACCGCCGTTGACGGCTACCATCTACCAAAAAAACCTATTGCGTAAACAAAGGGCGATAAAGCCAAAGCCCGCTAGGATAAGATAAGAGCCAGTGCATCCCAAACTGTACGGGAGCCAAGGCAATCTGCCGCCTCCCGCAGCCCTATATCTGCCAGACCGCATGATTCGCCACTCACATGCACGAGTGACCCACAATGTTTCAAAAACCCCCCCCATTTGTTTTTTTTTTCTCCCACCCACACATCAAAACTTCGGTAATCTCGCATTAATATTCCTCCACTTAAGCCCAGCACATGCTTTTGCTCGGGAGTGCCCTATCATATCCACCCCGGGTTTTTACTTGGGGCGGCAGATGGGGAGGGAGTTGCAGTCCTATAAGGTGCTGCAAACCCTAGGCCTATGCAAGCCAAGATTGATTCCCACAACTTTTGGTGGTGACGATCCTGTACGAGCTCATCGAAACCCCGCCTCTTGTCGAGTATAAAAAGTATATCATGTGATAACCCATCGGGTATATTTCGACTGTAATTTACACGGAGGTATCACACAACTCAAAGAACATTCAAAGGATCCAAAACCGTTTTCGTATAAGAGTAAGGAGAGAGAGTATTCTGTGGAAGAAAAAAAACCTGTTCAAGAAAGTTAAAAAAAACCCATATGACCCCAATTAACCAGAAAAAAAACACCAGAGAAAAAAACGCCCAATCTATTTCTTTCCACTCAATTCCTTCACCTTCTCCTTGAACCCGTGGATCTTGTTTCTACAAAGCCCCCGAATTAGCAAAATATAAGGAAGAGAATGGAAGGGAGCACATGCCTAGCCACGTGCCCATCGCGCGAGGCAGGAGTGGCATAGATTGACCCCGGGAGCCGTTGGAATTTGCTTGGTGGTGTTTGTGCGCTATATACAAATTTTAGTTGGCTGGGTTTTTACCCCGCAAGTGGTGGTGGCGCTTACGCATCCCATTCCTTGGAGCTGCAGTAGTTCCCGTCGTTAGCGAGGGAATCGATAAGAAGTGGGGTGATAGGATAGGGAGAAGAATTACAGTCTGCGGTCGCGTTGGGATAAGGGGACGTGGTCAGTGTCAGATGTGTTGGTATCGCTCGCCCGCCGAGTAGTTGCAAACATATCGCTGTCCTCTTCGTGCGAGGCTGCGAATGGGTCCGAGAACCGGTCGGTGGTGGTGGTGGTGGTGGGGCTGGCGTTGGTGGTGGTTGTGGTGGCCTGGGTGGACGCCATTGTTGTTACAGTTATAATAATATTGGTTGTCACAGATGTGGAGACGTAACTGGGCTTGCTCGAGATAAGCTGAGAGTGAAGGAAGGGAGGGATTGTTCCGGTTTATATACTTCTCGATTTTTTGTTTGTATTCAGACAGCTTGGTCCCGCGGGTCCTGGTCTAGGTTTGCCACCGTTCTCGGCACTCCCTCCAGCAATCAGATCACAGCTTACGGCCGCGCCTATGGGTGGAGGTGTCGAGGGGGCGTCATACGGTGTGCGCCTTTTCTTGGTAGCTGGCGCAGTAATCAATTTCAATGGGCACTATCCCGGTGACGTTGGTGGTCGATCACAAGATGGACGATCTATACACGATGGTTGGCCAATGCGCTGAAGCGAAGCATAGCCTACCGATGCGTGGCAGTGTGGGGAATTCGCTTGTCAAACTAAATGGTGCGCATCTGGCATCCAGACCCGGGGCACGGTACTCTGTCCGATATCATCTGATGACTCTTTACTGTGACACGCTATAGGTCGAAGATGGCCTGGGATCGCCACCGTTATCCGCAATTCTGTAACTAGACCATATGAGAGATAGTGCAAGTTCGACAGTTTCATGCAGCTGATGGTGACTGTACTCTCTTATCGATATCTAAAGTTCAGAAACGTTTAAGCAAAAACCTGTCAGCTTACAACCAAAGCCTGCTCTCGTTCTCAGACTTTTCTCACAGCTCGCAAGCTCGCAAAAGAAATTGACTGAGATTGCGAAGTCAGCTGACGGATGGTTAACGAGCGCAACCAAAGCCTATCAATTGTGACCACGCAGATTGAATTATAATGTCATCTGTGCATAGATACATTTGACATCCATCCGTTTCACTGAACTTTGTGAATAAAAATAACCGCCGAAACCACCCCAGAAAATGATCACACTGAGAGGGATGACGAAAGTCAAGTTCCCCTTAAAGGGTTTTCAGAAGCAGATACACATAGGGAAGCGAGATGACACGTAATCTTTTTCCATGCCATTTCTGTGGTACAGCCACAGTGAGATACCTTAAGGCTGAAGCTTCATATGCACCTTTGGTGTATCCTTAAACCAGCGCTGGTCCCGCTCTTGCTATGCCTAACCATACTCATCGGAGATGAGTCGTCGAGGAGAAAGTTCTGAAGCGGCCGGTCCAGAAAAAAATTGATGCTAGCTGAGGACAGGTGGTACTGCCAGAAATTCGCAGGCCGGACAGGTGTCTATCTGTCACAGACCGACCCAAACCAATAGATTATGCCTGAATTATGTGGTTGTCGTAACTGACCGCGCTGCGAATCTGCGGGTCGACCTGCGGCTGGGCTGGCCTCACTATCTAAGCACCGATCTTACACACCCGTACTGACCCGGTGAATCCTGATGAATGACGGCGACTGCTGGTGGTCACAACTAGATCCCACGGACGATATATGTACGGGACTGTTTAGGGAAATCTTCAAATCGAAGAGGTTGGCATCATGCAGACAATGTACAAGGGGACATGCATCAATCATTCCCATGGTTGGCTTCATCCAGATAGGATTTATTGATGACGAGCTTAGAACTGTCGGTAGAAGTGTGTAGACCTGAACGACTCCTCTATAGTCGAGCTCGACGAGATATCGATATCTCAGGTATAGAATTACAAACTCCAGTCGGCGACTAGTCCCTGAGCCCCCTTTGCGGAAAATATTTCCCATAGAATACTCGAATATAACTATAGTGCTCTATTCTACCTGCGTTCGGCCGTTCGTGTATCGGTGGACGTTTGCATAGACTCGGGAGCGTTTATCCCCGGTCAGGCATGCATAACCTTTAATTTCGATCGAAGTGCCTGGTAATAAACAAGCTTTTTGAGGGGCTTCTGACTTTCTGGTCAATGGTCATACTCTAGCTTTGCCGATACCCGTTCAAGCCGAAATATTGTGACCCGCGGGAAAATCGGAAAGTCGGCAAAAAAAAAGCTGGTATTGAGCAAAAGAGGCCACCCGAATAATATAGATACACAAACAGACTTTCGATTTGGGCATCATCCCAAAAAATAACAACCCTGAGTATCGAACATGACGCGTCGACGTCAGAAATTCCCCATTTTGTAACCTCGTATGCAGGTTCCTCATATGGGTGACAGCTGAAGCCCCGTTTGCAACGCTCCCTTGCAGGGCCGCGTGGAAAAAACGTATGATTACTTACCGCTTCAATGCCTCTATGGATTTCTCCAGCACATCTTTCCCGATGCACATGATCTCACATCTGATCTCCTCTACCCGTTCTATTCTGAGCTCGTTGCTTCCATCATCTTTGAGCTGTCCGGTTGTGGGCTTTGCACCCTTTTCTGCCACCGGGGGGAACTGACCGATTCCAGGCGATTCGAAGGAGTAGTGCATGTACTTCCCATCGGGGAATGTACCTCCACCAGCTGCGAATATGCCATTCTTGACTTTCTCTAGGGCTTCCGCCGGTACAAAGGAGATGAATTTGTAGCGCTTGTTTGGAGACACCTTTTCTGGTTTCTGATTTTGAAGGAACTTCTAATGAAGCATCAGTAACTATAGTACTCTATTGATTTACAACAATTCTGGGATTTCACAAGTGCTTGCCCTGAAATTAGCGATGTTGCTATCCCCATAGATGGCGAACCACGGTCTACTAGCTGTAGCTGGAGTTAGGGGTATTTCGAGCCAATTTCCATCAGGTTACTCTTGCATTTGTAAAATTACAAGTGATTCGTTCAAAGTATCAGAGTTTGTCGGATCCATTTTGCAAAAAAAGGATCGAGGGTGCCAAAAATTGATTTGTGTAGGTAGTTGAAGAGTTAGAGGAGTTATACGGCTATGATATGCACTGACAATCAAGAAATCAAGAAATGATTATCTGATAAGATAGTAAGGCATTTGGCTTGGCTTGTGTAGATAGTATTTTGCTTACTGTTCTCTTTGTCTTCAACTTTGTCAACATCGCGGTCAATCACGTCTTTCTCACGGGTTTCCTTCACCTCTCTTTGGACATATTTTCGTGAGCGTGTTTGTGGGCTAGTTTCTTGGTTTAACTAAAATACCACCGGGTAACTTCACAGGGAAATGGTGGGCTTGGCTCAAAAAGTTTAACTCAACTTCGAGCTGGATGTTGAAGGTCTCCAGAATCCCTTAAGACACAATGTTTGCCTTGCGGTCACGAACAGTTATTCGGTGTGCCAGGGCTCCTCTGGAGGTTTGTTGATATCAATTAGGTGTGAACAATTTGCCTAATTCAATTCTTAGACAGTCATTGCCTTACGAAGGCCGGCGACAGCAAGAGCTGTATTCTCAACATCTATCGCCGTCCGGAAACCCGAGGTGTTCGTCATTTACACCCTTCAATTACACTACGGGTACTCATATGGTGTTCCAGAGACGCCGCAGAAAAAAGCGAGTCGGGACCTCGCATCCCTCTAAGTATCCAAGCCAACTACTACGAACCTCTCCGGCGCACACCCACCCATGGGTACACTGTTTGCGACCTCCAGCTCCGCTCCTATAGTGTTCGAAACCTAGAATTCATGTGCGACTTTGCCTTGCGAGCAGCATACTACGCCAACCTTCCAGCCTCTGGTCCGGTGCCATTACCAAAGAAAATTGAGCGATGGACAGTACCGCGGGGTAATTTCGTCCACAAGAAGTCACAGGAAAATTTCCAGAGGATTACGTACAAGAGGTTGATCCAGATTAAGGATGGAAGCCCAGAGACGGTGGAACTGTGGTTGGCGTTCTTAAGACAGCACCAGTTTCATGGCATTGGAATGAAGGCGAATGTGTGGAATTGGGAAGAGATTGGTACGTTGACCGTGGAGTCGTTTGTCGGTTGGCGCGAATCGCATGCTGACTGCGCTATAGGTGTTGGCAAGAAGATGAATGTCAGCCTTGAGACATTGCGTGACGATGTTCACCGACCGGAGTGGGCGCATTTTGGTCCCCGAAAGAGTTCAGGTACCGCTGCTATGGTTCAAGAGATTCTAAGTAGCCCAGAGTATAAGGCGCTTGAGGAGAATTTTGAAGAATTGCCAGTCGCGGAGACAACGGCCGACCCAGTTGATTCGGAGCAAAAATTGGAACAACCGGCGATCCAAACTACCGCTGATACATCCGAAATTTCCACGGAGCCTACCGTCGAAACAGAACACGAACCGGTAGTCTCGAAGCAGGTATCGGAACTGGCGGCAACGGGATTGCATGCCGAACCTGTGTCAGCCGAGGAGGTTGCTGCAGATGCAACAGCTGGGCCAGTACCAGTACCAGCCGAAGAGGTTTCTGCAACAGCTGAATCGATTAAAGAGCAAACACCGGAGAGTACAACAGCCGAAGAGTCCCCCATAATAGAGGAAATTTCTTCCGAAGAGCTTGCCGTCACCGAGGTGTTGGAGGACCATGACGCTGCTGATATCATCGCAGCAGCAGCTAGAGAGGAGCCATATGTGCAATCTGACAAGCCCATGACGACAGAACAGCTGGAGGAGACTAAGGCATCGGAAAAGATTCTAGACACTATGGTGGAGGAGCAGCCGAAAGAGAAAGTTTCGGGGGTCAATACCGATGAATTGCTCTTGGCTAAGGATCTTGTAGATATTAAGGTGGCCTCAGAGGCCGAGGCAGACGTTCTGGAGGCGCAATTTGACGAGCCAGCGACGACACAACAACTGGAAGAGACCGTAGTAGAGGTGGAGTCACAGGAGGCAAAGAATTCAGAGCTTGCAGCAGAGGAAGTGAAGCTTTCCGAGAAGGCCGAAGAGCCCACACCAAAAGAAGAGGCATTGTTGGAGAAGGCTGAAGAGATAGTACCAAAGGTAGGGGGGGCCACTATCTCTGAAAGGGCCGAGGAAGCAGCTGCAGAAGAACAGGTGGAGGCGAAGGCTCTCGAGGAGACCAAAGAATCCGCACCAAAGGAAGAGAAGGTGAAGTCTGAAGAGTCTCTTCCGGAGGAAGGGGAGACTAAGATCGCCGAAGAGTCCGTTACAAAGGAACAGACGGAGGATCTGAATGGATCGGAAAAGTCTGGAGAGACTACGACCACCATACACTTAGACACCAAGTCTCCGGTGCCCGAAAAGAAATGAAGATAGATACATTGGCGTAATTTTAAGCTCTCTTGTACAATATCGCTTATGTTTAGACGTATAGAGCACAATTCCGAACTTGCCTATGTTCAATATTGCGGGTGATGAGGTGTGAACCGTAATTCGAGGCTTGGCAGGACGTTTAGCGTGAAGGGGCTCTCCCAAACATTTTTTTAAGCACTGCAGAACACCATTTACCACCATACTCGATCCTCGATCCTTCGCAGCCACCCCTAGAAATACGTACGACAGCAAAAGCATCTTACTCACAGTTCCATTCGTTCCCGCATCCCCATATAAGGATGGCATCTGAGTCAAAAAAACGCCCCGGTTCAGACGGCGAGCGACCATCCAAACGTCCTAAGGCCACCGATCCTTTGGATCCTTCCACAAATCCATATCTTGCACATATATACAACGGCTCGGAGCAGAAAGCGAACGGCATTGTACTAGGCAAGAGAGGAAACAACGACGGCGAGACGGTGCTACATTCGTTTCAACGCCATAACACCACCGCCGACCAGGCAATGATGGCTGAGAATGGTCCAAACAACCCTTTCAACTCCAAACCGCTGTCGAATCAGTATTTTCGTATCTTAGAGACGAGAAGGAACCTGCCGGTTCATCAGCAGAGGTAAGCACTGGATCCTAGTGTCTACTTGTGTGTACAAGACTGACAGCGGGCGTAGACAGGAGTTTCTTGACATGTTCCACTCCTCCCAAATAATGGTTTTTGTTGGAGAAACCGGTTCCGGAAAAACGACGCAAATCCCGCAATTTGTTCTATATGATGATCTTCCACATCTCAACGGGCGCAAACAAGTTGCCTGTACGCAGCCTCGTCGAGTCGCCGCTATGTCCGTGGCGAAGCGTGTGGCAGATGAAATGGATGTGGCTCTTGGGGAGGAAATAGGTTACAATATCCGTTTCGAAGATAACACCGGGCCAAAGACCATTCTCAAGTACATGACCGATGGTATGTTGCTGCGAGAGGCGATGAATGATCATAACTTGGATCGGTATTCTTGCATCATTCTTGACGAGGCGCACGAGCGGACGCTTGCTACGGATATTCTCATGGGTCTTTTGAAAGAGGTTGCAAATAGGAGGCCGGAACTTAAAATCATCATCATGTCTGCCACTTTAGACGCGCAGAAGTTCCAACACTACTTCAACGATGCGCCTCTTTTGGCTGTCCCCGGACGTACCCATCCAGTTGAGATCTTCTATACGACAGAGCCAGAACGTGATTACGTCGAGGCTGCGCTACGGGCAGTTCTTCAGATTCACGCCACAGAAAAGGAGGGAGATATATTATTATTCCTTACTGGTGAGGAGGAGATTGAGGACGCCTGTCGGAAAATCAAGCTCGAGGCCGACGAACTGCTGCGGGAATCAGATTGTGGACCTCTATCTGTTTATGCACTGTACGGATCACTGCCACCTGCGCAGCAACAGAAGATCTTTGAGCCTGCACCACCACCAAGAAGACCTGGTGGAACACCTGGACGTAAGGTCGTTGTGTCTACCAACATTGCGGAGACTTCGCTTACTATTGACGGAATTGTGTACGTGGTGGATCCCGGTTTCTCGAAGCAAAAGGTCTATAATCCCCGCATCCGTGTGGAGTCTCTCCTTGTCTCGCCCATATCCAAGGCCTCAGCTCAACAGCGAGCGGGTCGTGCTGGTCGTACCAGACCTGGAAAGTGCTACAGATTGTACACGGAAGGAGCGTTCAAGAAGGAGTTGATTGAGCAGACATACCCGGAAATTTTGCGGAGTAATTTGGCATCTACTGTTTTGGAACTGAAGAAGTTGGGTATTGATGATTTGGTTCACTTTGACTTTATGGATCCTCCTGCTCCCGAGACTATGATGAGAGCTTTGGAAGAGCTCAACTATCTTGCATGCTTGGATGACGATGGGTAGGTTTGATCCACTTGATCGGAGTCGATTGTGCTAACCGTGTTTTTAGTAATCTCACCGCTTTGGGTAAAATGGCATCCGAGTTCCCACTAGATCCAGCGCTAGCAGTGATGCTCATCACTTCCCCCGAGTTTCACTGCTCGAACGAAATACTTTCTCTCACCGCGCTACTTTCGGTCCCACAGGTCTTCACCCGGCCTCCTTCTGCCCGCAAGAGAGCCGATGAGATGAAGGCCCTCTTTGCCCATGCAGATGGCGATCATTTGACCATGCTCAACGTCTACCATGCATTCAAGTCTCCAGAGGCACAGCAAAGTCCTTCTCAGTGGTGTTATGATCACTTCCTCTCCCTACGAAGTTTGCAGAGTGCGGACAACGTCCGCAACCAGTTGGCCAGAATCATGGAGCGTAACGGCATAGAGCTGTTCTCTACGCCATTCGAGGACAAAAACTACTACACAAATATCCGCAAGGCACTTGTCGCTGGGTTCTTTATGCAGGTTGCAAAGAAGGGTCAGGAGGGCAAGAGCTATGTGACCGTCAAGGATCAGCAGGTATGTGATAGATCTTCCACCAATCGTACAACTTTTGCTAACGGCAAACCCTAGGATGTATATATTCACCCGTCCACAGTACTACAGCAAGACAACGAATGGCTCATCTATAATGAGTTTGTTTTGACCACGAAAAACTATATTAGAACCGTCACACACGTCAAGCCCGAGTGGCTACTAGAGATCGCTCCGACTTATTACGATATCTCTACTTTCCCGAAAGGACCTGTGCGGATGGCACTAGAAAAGACAGTGGAGAAGATGAAGCGGAAGGAGGCACTAAATGGTGGGAAGAGGATACGGAATTAAGTGGGCATAAGGTGCTTTTAGGTTTACGGATAGATTGTGATTAAACTTCGGCGTGGAACTATAGCTAAACATTTATATTTTATTTTTCCTTTCTTTCCTTTCTTTGAAGTTGGTTTCAGTTTGGTTGTTTATTGCCTGAAAGACCGATATGGCTTTTTGAGATGCATAGATAGGAAGTGGCCAATCAATGATGAGGCAGCGATTGAGATTGAATGATGCCTTTACATATCTCAATTACTGTTTTGTGGCTCCGTTCCAAGGGAAAGACTTGGACTTGAGAAATATCTGGGTGATATCCAGTGAATATCCTTAACCCCCGCTTTCCCACTTATCACTCACCACACGAAACGTAATTTCCGGTCGTGGAGAGAGAGGACCGGCGACACTTGCAGAATGCGGAATCCGGAATTCTCGATCGCCATGTTCAGGTACCATCGGATCCGTCCCCGCTCGTTATCAAGGAAAACTGAGTTTCTACAGGTCCAGAATGCGAGAGGTGGTATTCGTTGTAGAAATACCATAATGTATTTACCGTTCCAATTCAGCGCAAGAGAGGTCCTCTAAACATTCCTCCTCCTCCTCCTCCTCCCCCTCCGAGACTTACCACTGCAAGATAAGAAGAAGGGGATCAAGCAAGACGGTTGCATCGAGAGAAGAAGGAGAAGAAGAAGTAAAATGCCTATATCGCCTCTACGTTATCATAGGGCTGATCCTGATAGATCTGCACAACGATCAACACGGAATGCAGCTCACACCAAATCGGGCACCAATCCCATCCATCATGTCAGCCTCGAGGAAAACTCGCACCTGTTGTCCTCAGCTGCTTCTTCGGCCCTTCTCTATTATTGGCACCTCCCCTCTCTTATTGCATATTGTAGAGATTAATATATTTATTCCGGCTTTGTGTGGGGAAACTAAGGATAGTCAGAAGATCCACCTTCTCTGCGGGCTGACGACGACGTATGACGTGAAGGGATGGACACCACCAGCAAGCAAGGGACCCGTTCTTCCGTTGGGAGTACAGTAAGTAGGGTGTAGCTCTAACGGTCCCTGCCCGGGAACGGCTGAACCCACGGCCATTGCCATCCTCACACCACCACCATCACCACGCATAAATATAAATTACTCTCCCCTCCCCAGCAGCAGCCATGGTCAATATCTCAATCTATCTCTTCATCATCACATACGCCCTCTTCTCCTGCATCCGTGTCGCCCTCTACCACTAGCTCTAACCCCCCTTAGCTATGTCAACAACAAACCCACAATCACAAGTACGCACTCGTCCCCCCCCCCAGGCTCCCTTCTAACCTCCCTCCCCCAAACAGGGAAAAGAAAACCGCCCACCCCCTCGCCACCGCCCACAATCCCACCCCCGTCCCCGCCGCATCTCCCACATCCCCGGTCCAGACCCAATCGACGTCCTCGGCAACATCCTCGGCACTCCCTACCACCACGACGGACCCTTCGAAGCCACCCTCTTCGCCCGCCAGATCCCGGGACGTGCGCCCGTCGACGCACTGAAGGAAAGTAATGCGCACACGCTAGCGGCAACGCCAAAGGCGAGTATTGCGGATTGCTTGGAGGGCCATTATCCACTTCAGGGATGCGCGGTGTTGCCACCGGGAGAGGGGGGAGTGGGGATGTATGAAGAGTATGATGTTATGATTAGGGATGGGGGGTTGAAAAGGTGGGGTCATATGGTATGTATTCTCTCCCCTTGGGGATGGAGGGGGTGGGGGGTTAATGGAGATAGACGTATAGAGATGAGGATAGGAAGGGGAAGGGGGAACCGGCGTTTACGATTGATGAGTTTGAGAAGCGGCAGAAGGCGGCGGAGAGGGTGAAGGATGGAGGGAAGGAGGAGGAGGAGGAAGGAGGGTATAAGGGACGGGGTAGGAGCGTGTCAACTGCTGGTCGGTTGGAGGGGTTGAGTAGGTTGAAGAAACGACTTAATGATTCGTTGAGGAGGAAGGTATGAGGTATGATGGTGGGGGGCAAGGTGGGCGTTTGGAGTTTTTTGGTTTATAAAGGGAGAGTTGGGGGGTTCTTGTATGGGTTTTTTGAAGCGTGTATAAATTGTTATTATAGACCGGAAGGACGCAAAAAACAAAAACAAAAGGTGAATTCTATCCCATCTCTAAGTGGAGAATAATATACAACCCCTAGAAAACACAATAACGCCCTTTCCATCTCTATACACCTCACACCTACGCCTTCCCCTCCCTAGCATCACCCTCCGCAATCACCGCCGTCTCCCCCTCCCCCCCCTCCTCAGGCAACAACTCCATATCCCCATTCTCTAATAACCTCGCCCTCTTCAACACCTCCCCACTCTCTTTCAAAATATCCTCCAACGTCCTTCTCGTATCCCCGAAAATCTATCCCCCCCTCATCAGCCCCTCCCCCTTAAACAGTAAGGATAATATACCTTCAAATGATCCGTAATAACATGCCTATTCTTACACCCCGGACACTGTATCAGAATCGTTCCCCCGTGATACGCTTGCTTTGACACCGTATGTGTGCTGCGCGCTTGGCACGGGCGGCAGGTAAAGGTTAGGTGGTAGCTTGGTTGAGGGGGTTCGGGGGTGGCGGGGGTGGTTGTGGAGTTCCAGCGCCGGGTTGGAGGCGGTATTCGTGGATGTGGGAGGATTATCTGGGGTGAAGGGTGCAAGGTGTAGAGGGTGCGTAGGAGCGTGCGTGATAGGGGACGGAGTGACATTGGTGGTTTGTGTGGTCGTTGTGGTAAGTGAAAGTGGGTTTTACGCCCTGACGTCGTGATTTCGTAGGCTTGGCGGATAGCTCCCCCACCCCACACCCACTGGGCACCTTTAGGCTATGTGGGAACTGGAAATTTATTGGTAGACTGATTAGGTATTCGCAAGGAAAACAAGTTGGTATTTACAACACGGAATCGGATAGCAAATACAAGAAAAACCAAAAAAACCAAAAACGCCACCCGCCCCGATGCAATCAACAATACTACTCCTAGCTGTCCAGTAATCCCAAACACCGTGATCAATGCATTATTCTAGAGACAAAAGAGAAAGAGAGAGGTGAGAGGTGCGGTTATCGCGCAGAATTCGGTGTGGAACGTTTCTTACGTAGAACCGGAGATCCGTCGGATTCGAAGGAGAAAAATGTTCCCTGAGACAGCGGGGTACGAGGTCGTTTATTTAGACGTCGTGGAGTGTGGAGGTGGAGGTGGCGGGTAGAGGTGGGTGTTTGTGGGCTAAGCCGCTTTGTAGGTGTTTTCGACGCTGCAATCGCAGAGAAGCGGTCAAGGGGGGCGTAGTCGTATGGGTGTGGAGATGAAGCCTTAGGCGTTAAGAATATGTCGCGATTTCTGTAGCTAACGATCTTACGTTTGCGTTGTGGTGTCTTTGTGCCGGCATGCGTGGACATAGTCTTGGACTGAGGCCAGGTGATTTTGGGTTTAGAGGTGGGAGTGCTCGGTTGAGGGGTTCTGCAGGGTGGGGCGACTGGTGCGGGGGACCCGGGCTGTAGCTCTTCGGGCGTGGTCGGTAGTGTGAGGAGTTCGCCGATGCGGGGAGGTCGATACGGTGCGATGTGGTAGCCTTCTGCTTGTTTCGCCAGACACACGGGACAGAAGCCGGGCTTGGAGACGACCTTCTCGAGGTCGAAAGGGTCCGTGTTACCGAGACATTTCTGGCTGGTGTCGCAAGTGGAGACTATCGCGACGTCCCCGCGATGGCAGCAAGATTGGTAGATGTTGGCTGCGAGGTGGCACATGGTTCTGGGTCCGATGGTGGTATGAAAGAAAGCAAGACGAAACGCGTCAATCCAGTAGGTGGTATATATTCGTACATCCGTTCATCTTCTGGACAAGGCCCGGTAGAGATGAGAGGTTCGTGTGTGTTTAAGACGTGTATTGTTTATTGTTGTGGTGGTGGTCGTGGTCTTTGTCTGCGTCTTCATCGCGGTGCTAGACTGCTCAGTTGGCACATTGAATTGTCAAAGGCTGAGTGGTGTCTGAGTTCAAGGTTTGTGGCGGCGATTTGTTATGTGTGTGTGTGTTGTCAAAACGGAACAAGAAGGGTCTGGTGTATAAATAAACGTAACAGGGAGGGTGAGGCGTCGAGGCAGTGACTCACGCTAACCAATGCCAGTCATATCGTCATAGTGGCTGGGCAGGCCCAAACAGGGTGCAATACGCGTTTCGTGTTTCTTTCGCGTCTTCCAACCTCTACTTCCCGCCTTAGGATCACCTCACCTCATCGCCGTATTACCCGCCACCACACCAACCAGAACTACAAATCCACGATGTCTCTTTTCGGTGGAGGAACAGCAGCGACCAACACCTCTACCGCTACCGCCCAGGCGCTCGGCGACACCATAAATGATATCGCTCTGCAATCACCACCGGAGGACAGTATCTCAGATGTCGCATTCTCCCCCCAGTCCGAACACCTTGCAGTATCGAGCTGGGACAAGAAGGTGCGTATCTACGAAATCGCCGCAGACGGAAACTCGGTTGGCAAAGCAATGTACGAGCATGATGCACCTGTACTATCCTGCGTATGGTCGAAGGTAACCAACCACCTTACCTCCCCGTGTAGACGCCCTGAGCACTAAAACATTTGTAGGATGGAACAAAGCTTGCTTCTGGGGGTGCAGATAAGCAGGCGAAGTTATTTGATATCTCGACTGGCCAATCAACGCAGGTGGCCGCCCACGAACAGCCGATAAAGTGTGTCCGGTTCATACAGGCACCAAATACTGCTGGGGAGATGTTGGTTACGGGTTCCTGGGACAAGAAGCTCAAATACTGGGACCTAAGGACACCTAATCCCGTTGCAGCGCTCGACGTGCAGGAACGAGTCTACACGTTGGATGTTTCACAGGGTTTGATGGTTATTGGAACTGCTGAGAGATATATCAACATTGTCAACCTGGGAAATCCAACCGCGATATTCAAGACGATGCAAAGTCCATTGAAGTGGCAAACTCGTGTAATTAGTTGTTTCCCGGATGCCACTGGGTTCGCTGTTGGCAGTATCGAGGGTCGATGTGCGATTCAATATGTGGATGAGAAGAATTCCGGGTTTGTGTTTCCATCTACAACCTTGTCACGGCCGATACTGACATGATCACCCAGCATGAACTTCTCTTTCAAGTGCCATCGCGATCCCCCATCCGGATCGACCACAAACGTATACAGCGTCAATGCAATCTCCTTCCACCCGACTTTCGGGACATTTTCTACAGCTGGCTCGGACGGAACTTTTCATTTCTGGTGTGTGCAGAGTTTTCCCTAACCAATATCTTTATACTGACCCGCTCTCAGGGACAAGGATGCCAAGCACCGTCTCAAAGGCTTTCCTACTGTTGGCGGAACCATCCCAGCGACCGCTTTCAACAGGAACGGCACCATTTTCGCATACGCTGTGTCCTACGACTGGAGCAAGGGACACGCTGGAAACAGCCCTCAGTACCCCAACAAGGTTATGTTGCATCCCATCAAGGAAGACGAGGCCAAACCAAGGCCTGCAGTGAAGAAACCGCGGTAGATATGTGTGGGGGATAGGGACAGCATCATTTCATGTTAATCAAATTGTTTCGGCGTTTGTAGTTCTAGCTTTTTGAATGAATGAATAAATGTGTGATAACAAATTGTTTGTGCTTCTGTGAATGTGAATAGGTAGTATGCCAGATTACGTTGTGAGGCTTTGTCCCAGCTCCCAGAGCCGCAGAGCTTCACTCTAACTAAAACAACAACTCATTACCCCACTACCAGCCTCAGAGCCGTCAACCACACCTAACCGCACCCTTCTTCTACCAACATCAAAACATGGGATACGCAGAAGGTCCTCGATGGTCGGTATCTATACACCTCTAAAATTGGTTCATTCACTGATCCAAGGGTAGGAGGGACTTGAATCGCATCATCTCCCGTCCTGGCGCGTTCACCGACGAAGACTACAATTTCGCAGCACAGAAAGAGTCAGTTCTGAATGACTGTAAAATTCTGTAAGTCGCAAGACGGTCCATGACCATACGGTACAGTTGCTAACAAGTCTCCCCGCACACAAGGGTTATGTAGGTTCACACAAACCGCCTTCGAAAAACAACCATCCAAACTTACTCCATCGGTCCCAGAGGTGCCGGAGGTCTAGGGTGCGAGATCTTGAAGAATCTTGCTATGTCGGGGTTCACGGATATCCACGTTATTGATATGGGTGAGGCTCCTCCTCCCCTCCCCCTCTTCTTACGCCCCAGCACCAACTTACGAGAGACGCTATGTAGACACCATCGATATCTCGAATCTCAACCGACAGTTCCTCTTCCGCGAAGCCGATATCGGTAAGCCGAAGGCGGAGGTGACAGCCAAGTTTGTGATGAACAGAGTCAAGGGCTGCAAGAT
>WHVE01000352.1:0-129325 GCA_015178995.1 Trichophaea hybrida | reverse complement strand
GAGATTCTCCAACTTAGTCCGCAGTCCATCATGAGATTCGAATTGCTTCACCCTGAATTCGGCTTCTGCGACCTGGACCTTCAAAACGCAAGAGCTTCCTTCTTGGTTTCTAACATTGCTTCGGTATTCTTGATAGCAATGCCGATGATCGAGTAATCTTGGTCTAGCTGTTCTAGCTGAACAACACTCGATTGAAAAACTTGTACTTCTTCAGCATTCGATGAGTTGCTCAGAAATTGCCGCGCTTGATCTTGGGTGAGAATTGTCATAGGATTGTCAACTTGCAAACCATAGAAGTCGGTGATGTTATCAAGCTCCTCCTTTTTGTTGGATATTATTTTGTTGTCTTTAGATTTTAGTTGTAGCTGTCCACCGTCCCGACTGAAGAGTCGTTCAATCACAATGACATCGCCGTACACGGTCGTTCGGTGCCCTCGCCGGCGTTCTTCAATTTGACGGTAATACGTGCGGTGCTACAAGTAAGTCATCAGTAACCCTAGCAAAAATATGTTATGAACATACTCTGTGCCTTCCTTGATGAAACTCTTCATCGCGTTACCCCGTCGGGTGGAGGAAGCCTTCCCACCAAGACAGAGCGTGAGGGCGGTAAGGATGGCACTTTTCCCGCTACCGTTATGTCCAATGATGAAGTTCATGAAAGGGCCGAATGGAATACTCAAGTAATGATGGCACTGTAGCGTATTACTCAACACATTCGACAGTTTGGTCTGATCTGATAATATACCATGAAGTTTTCACAAATAACCTCTATCACTACGCCACCATCTGCAGCAGTCTATAAACCATTCAGCGTTGCTACCGGGGCACCGGAGTAGTCTGGGGGCGTACATTTTTCTTGACATTTTCGCCTGGTCTTTGAGACGCTGTGTCATTACCATTTCAAGGCTTGACTCTGGGTCGTCCGGATCAGGTCGAACGCAGGTAAATCTTCGCTGGCTGGGGTTTCATCGACACGTGCACGTTTAGGATTCTGCAATCTTGTATTAGTAGATTCACAACGGAATACATCGCTAGATATTTGAACTGACACTAGGGAGGCAGGAAATCCATCATCATCCATATCTGAGGGATCCTCAGACAGCTGTTGCTGTCCCGCTTTAAGGGGGCCATAGTTTTATCGTTGATGTATGGTTGATGTATGAATTTTGAAAGGCAAAATGGTTGGTTTGAACAGAAACGCGAGGAAGCTTGGGTATACGCGATAGCTACAACACCACGCAAACTGCCGGGTAAGATAAATAACGGCTTGGCTTCGTGCGCGGAGGGCGCGATAGGTCGCGATAATTTAGACAAGCAGCAGCAAAAATTTGATTACAAGTGTTCTCCTGCTTTTTAGGTGATGTTTTGCGTAAATGGTACTTTATCGCGTCGCTGCTCCTCGACTCCCCCGCACGTTCTTATCACTACCTGCTAGCGTGAGGACCAGGAGGAGAGACAGGGTGGAGGTTCATGCAATCTAGCCGATGCAACAATTCGTATCACAGCGCGTCTTCACTCTTTAACCACAGTACACAAAGCAATCTCCGCCACGAAACATCGAAACTCCCCCGCGTTCGTTAGAAATGAACACTCTCGTTGCTCCACATCTTGAGCAAATATCATCCGCAGCTGCTGGAATAGCCGCATTCCAATTTGGAGCTCCAAAAATATTACTAATGGTGTTGCGCTGGCCTCAAACTGCCTGACATGTTCTTTTTATGCTAATGCGATCTAGCATTCTCCGATCGAGAGATATAGTGTCATTGATTCGGGACACTGACGTGCATGAACGAGCCCTATTCACAGTTCCCTCTCCAGCGCATGGCCGACCTACGGAACCGAATGCGAAGCCATTATTAGGAGACAAAACGCGGCTGGCAGTGGCGCCTCGACGCAACACGGCGGTTTATTCTGTGCTGGGAAGCGAATGATTGAACAGCTACGACGGGAGGTGCAGGTGGTGTTGAGGGTGGTATCGGAGGGATTGCGATAAGCGAAGTGGACGTAGAGCTACTGCTCCTAGGTGCAGAGAAGCTTGTCGATGTCTAGTAAGACGATATTGCCGTTTTCAACAGGGTGCATTGCTCTAACAATTGTGGCAGCCACATACAGGCGCTACCAGAAGAATTGAAGCTGCAAGGGAGCGTTTGACCAACTGACGGAGTCTATCACCAATTACGAGGCTTTGGTAGAAGCACAACGATCACAGCTGGATTTGATGAACCATAGTATCAATGTTGATTACGAGATACCGCCACCGCAGCCAGAGGAGACTGTGACAGAAGAAATGATTGAACAAGAGGAGGAAGCTATCAGGCAGTTGGAACAGAGGCGCGAACAGATGGAACTGAAGATTAAGAATATAGACCGGCAGATGAGCTCTGTATATCGGAACTTATGAACTCGCGTATTCCACATCGTGCCGGTATACTCTGGTCTTATTTGCGTTCGATGATACATGTACAGCACAACTTGGAGGCTAATGTATCAGCGAACGCCAGTTACCTAGGCCATCTAACCAGGAATACAAAAATGTCATCAAAATTCCTATTATTCATCCTTCTAGGCGAAACAATCTTTGCTGCCGGATACAATAACCATTCGCACGCTTAAACCATTCCCTCATCGACTCCTTGTTCCATCAAGGGCTTTCGCGGTCTAAATAACCAACGCCTGCACAAGCTTCACCTGGCCACCAACAATTCTATTGATCGTTAGGCAGGTGGACTCACAACAGTATGTATTGATTGTTTGGGTGGTTAACCAAAGGATTCCTCCACATTATTGAGGATTGTTTGGAACGTTTCCGCTCCAGAGAACACTTGGTTGAGCATAGACTACACTTCGACCATTCGACCTTCTCACTAAGGTTGCGTTCGATGGTCTTGACCTAATGATCTCGACCTGTATGATAGACCCATATAATGCCTCCATCCACGCCGAGAATAAGTACCTGGTACACCGCCTTTAGCTGGGTTGACAAGAATATTTACTGTACCAAGCGTCAAGGTTCGTATGGGCGTTTCGGTGTGACATTTTTAAAAAAAATCTGTGCCAGCATGGCGGCACTTGTGCTAGCATCCTTGACAATGTTTTAGATGCGTTGAGTATGATATGTGGAGGCAATTCGCTATAAGGAACTTATATTCGTTGCACAGAAAGTGCCAAGTGTTCAAATTCTTCTGTATTTATCACTCTATCTCATACCTATACTCAAGGCCGTGAGAATTACCACTACCCGCCAACCAAGTACTCTGGGTTATTACAATTGCAAGTCTTATATGCGACGGAGGTTTTGAACACTTCTTTCTCCCATTAAACTAGAAGGGTGCGCTTAACTCTTTAGCGCGGATGTCGAGACATGTGGTTGACCAAGCCTCAGCACATTCAGAGTTCAATTGGAATCAGAGTCAATCGCAAACCAGAGTCAATAGCAAGTCGGGGTCAATCGTCAACCGTCTGAATGAACGTACTACGTCCGCCAATGTCAAGACTCCTCCGGCTTGTCGACTTGCACATAATCCCCTCCTTTCCCATCGTCCTCTGTCACTTCCTTCCTTCACATCCCTTCTGTCATAACAGTTGAAAGATTTACGTCCACACAACTCTATATCCCAGTGTTCAGTCGCAATCATGAGGGCTAGAGTCTCCAAATCCTCTCCACCAATTCTTCTCGGGTCAACAATGTTCGATCCCGTAGCGCGGGCGCAAAGGGCAAAGACGTTTCGGCGGTAGTTTTGGGAACACATCTGATGAAGCCTTGGTACGCGTCTTCTTATAAAGAGAAACTCTTGGGCGATGCGTGTCGCAAAGATGGGAGGCTATATGTTTGTGAATACTGCTTCAAGTATTCACCCGATATCTCGCGTATGATGGGACATCAGGTATGAAGAATCTACTCCAGCTACGATTGTGTTCTGAAATATTATACTAGAAATTCTGCCCATTAGCACAGTCAGGAGCTCTTGGAACATGTGTTTATACCGGCAACGGATATGAAATACATGAAGTTGATGGTTCTGAACATCCCGTAAGTGCATCAATCTACCAATTAATTTGTAAAAAAGCATTGCTAAAATTTCGAATATAGCTTTTCTGTCAGAACCTCTGTCTATTCGCAAATTGTTTCTCGACACTAAATCTGTGTGCTACGAAGTCGAATCTTCTCTTCTACACGCTTGTTGAGACTTCACCCGACACTGGCTATCAGCATGTAGTCGGCTTCTTCAGCAAGGAAAGGATTTCTTGGGATGACTATAACCTTGCATGCATCCTTGTATTCCCACCTTATCAACGCCGAGGTTTGGGGAAGCTCCTGATCTCGTTTTCCTACGAGCTGTCAAAGATGAACACAAGATGGGGTCGCCTGAGAAACGTTAGGTCACCTGCATTACTCCCTGATCAATCAATATGTCATTACTAAGCGCCTATAGCATTGTCGATTGGGCCACAAGGATACATAGCGTATTGGTCCTCGTGCATTGCGCAGACCATTATGCAAACAAGCCAGGACACAATCAGTGTTAACGAGCTTTCTAAGCTACATATATTCAACAAGATGACATTAAGTCGGCGCTAGATTCCATGGGGGTATTGGTTCCCGATGCGCAGAGTGGCGCGGCTCATATTCGTATGGATAAGTGGAAGAGAGGGATGGTTGATGAGCATATACCATTAACCCGGAGAATTTAGTTATGCGTCCCGTAAAGGCTTAGTATGGTCTAGGTATAGTTATCTGGCAGTTCCATTGGGGTTTTGGTGCTGTATTAGGGGCTTCTAAGGCGTTCTTTACATTTTGAATGGGTTTGGGCTTTTACTACTAAGTAGGTACAGAGTCACAGTTACTTGTATTTTAGTTGAATTGTACCTCTGGTTTCTACCTGCGCATGTAATACTACTAATTCTGATTTGTGCCGGAATTTGACAAATGGTTGGTCAAAAACTCATAGCATGTCACCCGAACGAGTTATAGTCGAATTCCACTTTGAGCGTCCCACTTGATCTCGCCCACATTTCCTTACTATTCGGTTCTTAGGTTAAGAGGAAATGTAGTTGATATAGTATATTCATGCAGCCTCACCCCAAAGATGGGCATGGTAAGCTCTATGCGTTCTTGAAAAAGCGTAAGGAACAAACTTCAATCCAACCGGCATGAACTAGCAAAAGGCCTGAACGCCCGTAATCGCCCGTCCCAGGATTAAACCTATTCCAATCAGTCAGAACCACTCTCACTTCTTGAAGTAAGAAACGTACTATGGATATCACTCTGACCCTCATAAGTCTGAGTCACAAACAAATTCGCCACATGTCTTCCAATGCCATACTCATCGCTCACCGCATTCCCACCAAAAATCTCCTGCAGCGCTCTAGCACCAACAAGAGCTCTATCGCAATTCTGCCTCTTAATCATTGAGATCATCTCAGGCGTCGCAAGTCCTTATCCTTGAGTCTTCCCACCTGCAAAGCCGCAGAAAGTCCATATGCAATATCTGTGCTTGCATCCGCCAGTTTCTTCTGCACAAGCTGGTATTTGGCTAGAGGGTTTCCTTTGAACTGCTTCCGCTCCAATGCATAGGTACGCGCACGGGCAAGACAGTCTTCAAGAGCGCGATGGTGCCCCAGGCAATGCCGTAGCGTGCTCCGTTGAGACAACTAAAGGGCCCGCGGAGACCAGTGATGTTCGGGAACATGTTCTCTGCTGGAACCTCGACGTCGTCAAGCATGATCATACCCGTGATGGAGGCGCGGAGGCCGTTCTTGTTTTTGATCGCGGGTGTGGATAAGCCAGAACCTGTCGTAGCACGCTCGACGAGGAAGCCACGGGATTACACCATCGAGTTTAGCCATACCATGAGAATATCGGCTGGAGAGGTTAGAAGTTTGCTGTGAGGTTGAGGAGAGGGAGGGGGAAGATACCAATTGGAGAGTTGGTAATCCATGTTTTGGAACGGAGAGGATATAGACACCCTTTTTAGTTGGGTGTAGGCGAGCTACTGTTTCCATCCTATGGAGTCCCGCTCAGCTTATACTTCATCAATATCACATTGTTACTGGCTTCTTACGATCCAGGGTCTGAGCCATGGTTCGCTATGATATGATCGTCAGTTTTTGATATTGAGAATGGCGGTGAAGATGCTTACGTTCAGTCAGCCCAAATGCACCTAGAATCTTCCCCTTTGCCATTCCAGGGAGGAAGCGCTCTTTCTGTTCAGCAGTTCCAAATTCATCTATAAACAAACTTATCAATTTAAGGTTTCGATCCATCGAGATATGTTGAGAACGTACCAATACCACCCATAACAAGGGCACTCTGTACCGACATGCCACTCCTGTAACCACTATCTACCCTTATACGCCTTTTAGTATTCCCACTCACAGCCCTCGAAGAGAGTTGAAATTCACCTTTCAACCTCCCTAGTAATCAACTATTGCCCATTGTTAGCAATCAATTTCACGCAAGAGCGGATTTATACTCCTACCCCGGAAGCAACACTACCAATACCAGCACATCCATAACCCTGAATACTCGCGCCCAACAAACCAAGCTCACCATCTCTGTCAGAATCTCACGATCATAGTTCTCGACTCGGTATGCCTCTAATCAATCTCAGTTTTTTGATACCCCACGGCGCAAACTACAAACGTACCTGTAACTCTAGGAAGTAACCTCTCCTGACAATAGTCTCTTGCGGTCTTTGAAATCGCGATCTCATCCTCACTCAACTGTTCCCTAAGAAGAAGCGGATCCTCCCAATCGAAACTGCTGGTATGCGCCTGTCGTACAAAGAATGACGACGGGGTTGCGCGCACTTTCCCCAGAATGGCGGATCTCAAAGACCGAACATATTGTTTGCAAATCCGACCGGTACTTTGTACAGTCGGTTAGTTACTTCTTGTATTGTTTGAAAATTGTTAGTTATGACTATTTATTCAGCGTCGTACAGTTCCGTTGCCTCAGCTAAGCCTGAAATTCTGGTAGCGGCACTAGTTGTAAACTATTGGCAGAGGACGGTTGGGAAAATGTTCCAAGTGGCTTTACATCCAAAAATTGAACAAACACAGTATTGATCCCATGGGTTAATGAACGCATAACGGAGCAGTAGGCTATCAGAACAAAATCCTCAATATTTCGGGATACAGACGCCAAACAACAGAAAAAGAACAATGTATGGTATTCAACTGAGAAGAACTGTTACTTCATCCACAGTTCTTGACCAAAACGCACGTATCCGTCAATCCCGCCTTCAGTTTCACCGCTCATGGTATCAATTACAATCTCCTCAATACGCGCAAATTATGGGTAAATTCCTCCGCTGCTCTTTGTGTTATTTCTAGCAATAACCGCGGAGAATTGAGTCGACCCAATGCTGCTTGTGCATCCATTAGAGCAGAAGGAAGAAAATTGTCTAGCTTTTGTGAAGCTTCCTCAAGTGAGGCTGGAGAAAACGGTGGGCGGTCGGTAGGCTATTGTCGCACTTAGTGGTATCCTCATTTTTGGGATATGGTTCATACCTTAGCCTCCCATTCAGACAATGCTTTTAGAAGGGGTTCTAGTCCCGATTCCCGAAGAAAGAAACCGAGTTGATAGTCTACAAGTATATCAACATGTTGCAATATCTGTTTCTGCAATTTGCTCTGTTTTTGAGTGGTGAAATTGAAAGGCTCCAACGTGGACTGCGCTGTAAGGATGCAATTGAGACTGAACACATGCTCGTCTGCCTGCTCAAGTTCGCGGGATAGTTGGGCGCACCCCTCCAGGTATGGATCCAGAGCGTTTTCCAGGATTTTAGCAAAATCGCTTTCTCTTGACTCAATGGGAGCAAGTGATGTATCGTAAGACTTCATTAATAGGGTTAATTCCCTCAATGAGTCGAGAAGGAAGGTGGGAGGTGCGAGGTTCGGCGGTGCCTGAGGAAGGTCGGAATTGACTGATCGAACATGGTCCTGAAGTACACTGTAAAACTGCCGAAAAGCTACCTCTTCCAAGCTGAAGCCGTCAGGACTGACTCGGTGAACGACCGGTAGAGAACCTACCTCTTGATAGTGACAAGAAGATTGGACTCTTCCCCAAGCAGACGTTGGAATGTCAGGCGATAAAAGCTGATCAAATTCGTCAACTTGTACGTCAGTGTACTAGATTCTTGGGTGGCAATCGTTTGATCAATTCTGGTCTTTGCTTACAGGAGTTAGATGAATGTGCGAGATTATGACGGGAATTTGGACGCACTTTTAACGGTTTGCACACTGTTGCGAGGTTTTTGTCTACTAGCAACATCAGACCACGACGTGTATCCCATTCAAAAACTTCATTTTCTTCACTTGGGTGGCTGGTCCATGGTTCACTTTTCAAGCCTTCCTCGAGGCCTCCCAATATGCTTGTTTTCTCGGCGCCTTTATCCCCTTCCTGGACCACAAAAAGAACTTCAAGCGCTTCTTGCTCTCCCACCGTTGTTGAATGCAGCCATGCTAGCATATCTCCTATGTATCGGAGGGGATCATGGGCATATATCTCTATCGGCTTTGTTGCATAGTCAATGTGGTAATCGACGGTAGCGCCATGGGTGTTCCCAGTCATGGCTGTGTAGAACGCATCAAGCAGTATCTTCTGTCGCGCTTCAGCGAAGAAGTCCAAACAATTCCTTAGTGCGGTGTCAGCAACGCAAATCAGGAGGTGGATAGTTAGAGACTTCAACGCACTGGAACAATGTGGGACGCTCAGCTAACACCCTAAGAGCTCGTCGAATACCACTATTTACATGCGGATTCTCCAAAGAGAGGGTTTTTAGCTCGCGCTGAACCCAACGAAACAACTTTTGAAAGGCAGCATGTAGGTGCTTGACCATTTCGTCCATAATCTCTGTACCGACTCGATCATTTCCACTTGCCAAAAGTACCTGACAGTCGTTGTGTATTCGCTTTACATTCTGGAAAACTGAGAAAAAACGGTCGTCTACAGGTTCGGCAGAACTCGTGAGCGCCACAATATCGTCCTCCGAGATGGTGAAGTGGTCGGTAAAGGCGGACAGTAGCACCTGCTTATCCTCGATTTCTTTCTTCTGCGTTAGAAGTTGAGAAGACTCTTCGCGCATCGGCTTGGTTTCAGAAGATGCGGCAGAGGTACGAGAGCGCATGGAGATGACGACATCGTTCATAGAATCCAAAGCAGATCCAATTGGTGTCAATTGCTACTGGGCACCATGTCTTAACATCACTGGACGCTACAGATAATACATAGAGCGCAAGTGCCACAAGATTCGAAAGGAAAAATTACCTCTGCAACACGTGCAAAGTCCCGAACTATTTGAGCATTACTGCGTATAACGTCGCCCTGAACACTGATTCGCAATTGTCGGCGGGATTCGGCCGTGTTTTCGACAAACCGCGTATCAAGGACGGCGAGAGCATTTCTTATATCGGCGTCAATATAAGATGCGGATAAAACCGTCGCAAGTCGTTGTTGAGAGACCGAAGAGGCAGCCGAGGACGTATCCATTGTTGCTGTTGAGTGCTCGGTGGTGTCGTGGCGTGAAAGCTGAGGGAAAATGGAGCTGCGGGGCTACCCGGCAGATTGCTTATCCTTATCTCGAGCTGTGCTAGCCACATCAAGATTAGAGCTCGGCTGGGGACAGGGGCCAAGCCAGCACGCGTTGGCTGCGCCACAGGAGGCGATTGCCCATGCATCTTATCGGGCCTTGTCGGAACATATACTCGTGCCCAACGGGGGTACCCCTGGCGCGACCACGCAAGCTTAGCCTGGCCAGCACTCAAACGACACTGGAACAATAGGTTCAGCCGAAAAAAAGAAATTAAATTTAACTATGTAGACATTTCCAACTTTTTTTGAGTGTCCACACCTTTGCTCTGATATCTTTACATAGTTGCTTCCACAGTTTCTTCATCAGCAAAATGTATTTCTTGCTCCGGGAGGCTCCCAGAGGCTCCTGGAGTTGTCGAAGCAGTTCGAAGCAGTTCGGAGTCAGTACAAGGTTTCGGAGGCACCTGGAGCATGGGAGGGCTTTCCTGGAGTGTAACACCGGGAGCGTCACTCCAGGTTTACCTTGTCAAAGAGTATCCGTACTTAATTCGGGACTGCTTCGAAGGTAGATTAGGAGCTTCACTCGGGATGTGGAAATCACTAAAAGATTCTGAACGAAAAGAATAGGCTTTCTCCAATGCGTATATTGTTAAGGCTTGTTCTCCTCACTGAGAAGGTTGATGCCTTTCTACCCTCAAAGAACCCAAGGTCTTTATACCTTCGTCTTCGCTTTCTAACAAATACTTCTATCTATGCTTTTTCTCTAGAGCTCCAGCACCATAACTATCTTCGAACTTCCTTCGAACCAATACCTGTTCCTTCGCAACTACCGCGGCCTCCATCTCTCAATCCTCTATCGTCTTTATCATCATTAGATTATAATCAGACCATCGGTATCCTTTATGACATCAAGCTCGCGGGCTTGTGCCTCCGGACCAGTGGTATCCTTTCGATCTGATGACCTCCAGACGAATAGGCCTCTTTCGATAGAGAGCAGCTTTGCTATTCAGAGTCGGTACGTATTCTTAGGCCTCCGGCAGTCGTCGGCTTTTGGCTGGCGCCATACAGTTGATTGCCGGCAGACCGTTTGTCGTCGGCGAGCGTCAGCTTCTTGGCCGATGCCATTGAGCTGTTGTTGGCTGTCCGTTTGTTATCAGCGTTTCGGAGCAGAAGCGACCATGGCCATTAACTAGCCATTGATGCTTATCGATGGTGTGGGTGTTCGTTTGCTAGCCATCCGAAAAGATTGGCTCTGGCATCTGAGACGAGTGATAGCCGATGATATTTAATCAGGGAAATCGCGGGTGATCGTACGTGACCCCGCTGCGAACTTGCTAGGTGTAACACTACCCCCTCTCTTAGAGAGTTCGTCTCTGAACGACCATACTCCATACTAATCTGCCCTTCGTTGCCTTTGGCGAAACATGGTTTAGCGCGCTGAAGTGAATTATTCGAAATCCTCGACATAGTGAATCCGCACAGACCATTTCGCTTCGACCAGCTTGAGACATTCAAGCACAATTGACCAATCAGTTTGCTTATGTCCAGATGAGACATATGGCAGCAAGCAGAATCGATCAATCAGGTTGCGTCCATCTAAGACACTTTGCTTTCTTTTTCTGTCTTTGATGATCTGGAAAAATCGTGACCCCGTGTGCCCTTAAAACCAAATGCATCATTTCTCTTGATCCATCTTTCTCTCATGATTTGGAAATATGACCCCTTGTGCCCAAAAACCAAATCCTTTGTCAGGTGTCTTGCTAGCCGTTAAAAACCCTTCGTGGGGAAAAGGTACTAGCTCAACCGTTTCATCCTATTATTCTTCTCGGCCTGAGGATTCCGTCTGTGATACTCCATTAACAGTCTCTTGTTGTCGAAGTTCTCATAAGGTTCCTCAGTCCAATCCGCTTCTTCCGGATACCCCTTCCACTTGACCAGATATAAAACCCGTTTCCGTTCCTTGCTGTACTGGCTGCCCATGATTTCTTTGACTTCGTAACCCGTTTCGTACTCATAACCATCCACGTCGTAACCAAGCTATTTGTTTTGTGATTGAGCACGGGTGTAGGTCTCGTAGGGTTGATGGCGAGTCGATAAGGTTCGATGAGTGATACATAGAAGGCATTGTGAATACTCCATCGACTTGGTAGCTCAAGCTTAATAGCGGTGGGCGAGAGCACCTTCGAGACCTTGAAGGGTCCATGAAGCTTCGCATCGAGTTTCCTAGATGGTCTTCGAGTTTTGAGGTTCTTCCCATTTAGCATAACTAAATCACCAACCGAATACTTCAGAGGTTCCTTAGCACGCCTATCATGGTACTTCCCCATTGTCTCCCTGCTTGCTCTAAGCCCTTACGCACAGTGCATGTACGCTGGTCATCCAGTGAACGTAGTTCCTAGATGCCGGATTCTTTGCTTCTGCTTCGATGGGCCAATTCGTTCAAGGATCGAACCCAAAGTTTGCAAAGAACGGTGACATTCCCGTAGCGGTGGTGAGAGAGTTATTATAAGCGTACTCTGCCATTGGTAATATCTCGGACCAGTTATCCTGCTCGTAGTTGCAGTAATTCCGCAGGTAGCATTCCAGCGTTTGGTTGACTCTTTCCGTTTGCCCGTCCGTTTGAGGGTGGAATGGCGAAGACATCTTTAACCTAATGTCAAGAGCTTTGACCAACGAGGACCAAAACGAGGAGGTGAACCTAGAGTCCCGATCTGACACTATGTTCGATGGTAGACCATGAAATCTCCATACTTCTTTCAAGAAGATTTTGACTAGGTCTGTAGCTTTCTTCTCACCATCTTGCAATGGAATGAAGTGAGCCATTTTCGTAAATCGATCGATGATTGCCCATACCGATGAGCATCCGTCTGATACCGGTAATTCGATAATGAAGTCCATGGAAATCGAATCCCATGGGCGGTATGCCAATTGAGGGGTTGTAGAAGTCCGTAGCGAGCATGACAGCTGCTTTGTTCCTTTGGCACTCAGGCATGAGCGGACATCATCTTCGATGCATTTCTCCATTTCTGGCCAAAAGAAGTTTCGTCTGACCAGCTTGATTGTCTTATCCTGCCCCATGTGTCCAGCCACCTTCGAATCGTGTTCCGCTTCCAATATCTGTTTCTTCAACTGCGGATCGTCCGGAATCCACAGTCTGCCTTTAAAATCAAGGGCTTCGTCTTCGAATGAGATATCTGGGCTTGGATTTCCTTCCATAGCTCGGACGTATTCTTCTTGCCATGCAGCATCGTTGTTAGTGGCGCTGACCACTGCTTCTAACAGCCATGATTGAACTTGACTACTGGAATCGCTCTCAACTTTGCAGAAGAAATCGCAATCGTTCGCCTCGTAACCCATTGCTGTTACTTGTACTGTTTCTCCTTCAGAAGTTACCAACTGATCAGGTCTCAGCACGCGGTGGATAGGCTGGTTTTCGTTTTCTTCGGCACTACTCCCCTTTTTTAGGGCGGTACTCCGAACGCCTAGATAATGCATCCGGTTTCCCATTTGCACTACCAGGTCGGTAGAATATTTTAAAATCATATCCTGCCAACTCTTGAGCCCAGCGGGCTTGTCTCCGATTCAAGATCTTCATAGTCGTAAGTATTCGAGATTCTTGTGATCGGTGAAGACACTATTGGGTGAGCTCACCTTCAAGATAACTTCCATTCTTTGAACGCGGATACTATGGCGAGCATCTCTTTGTCATGGATTTGTAGTTGATCTCGGCTTTATCCATCTTTGAGAGTGGTAGGCTATAGGGTGCAATGTCCATCAATGACTTGGGAGAGTACTGGCCGATTGCAAAATCCTTGCGTCAGTCTCATCACAACGGGCCAAACAGGCTCGAAAGTCGTAATATGGGTGCCTCGTAAAGTACTTCTTTAGGTATCGAAGGCTATTTGATTTGGGGATTTGCTTTCCAGTCAAACTTTTCGTTCGTTTTCTTGGTTAACTCCGTTAAGGGATGGCATATTTTGAAAATCCTTCGATGAAGCGTCGATAGAAGTTGCAAATCGAGGAAAGTCTGGACGTCCTTGACAGACTCCAGAATCTCCCATTTGAGAATGTATCAATCTTGTCTTCGGAAATACTGACACCTTCTCCCGATATGAGATACCCAAGGAATTCGACTTGCTTCTGGTGCCATTCGCACTTATCAGGTGCTATAGGCAAGTTGTTTTCCTGTAATCGGCGAAGGACTTCTCACTCAATTGCACATGCTCCTCTTCATTTTCCGTATAGATGCCGATATGATCTATATAGACTACTACTCCATGATCGATTGGATCTCGCAGGAGATTGTTCATCATATCTTGCAATGTAGCTGACGTGTTCGCCAATCTGAAGGCCATAACTAGGTATTCATAATGTGCATATCTTGTACGAAATGCTGTTTTCCATTCATCACCGGGTTTAATTTGAATGAGATTGTACCCTGCCTTCAAATCAATTTTGGTAAAATCCTCAATCCAGCAACCCTGTCTCTAAGTTCGATCATGAGCGGCAATGGATATCGGTTCATAATCGTCACACAATTTGGACCTCTGTAATCCACACACAATTGTAAGCCTCTTCCGTGAGGCTTTGGAATGAAGAGTATGGGTTCACCCGCAGGTGACTTGCTAGGACGGATCTTTCCAGAATCAAGCATTTCCTTCAGATATTCTTCAAGGACCGAAAGCTCCTTTCTGAGTGAGCATAGATGGGACCCCACGCAGGTTGCACTCGATCTTTTAAGTCAATAGCATGATTTTAGGATCGATGAGGCAGAAGAGCATTGGCAGTGTCTCCATTGCACTACATTTCGAAGTCTCTGTATTGCCATGGAATTCGCTCTACCCAATCGATCTCAATTTCATGTGCCGCATTGACAGGCATTGAAATAATAACCCCGATCTATCGAGGATCAGTTCCGAACTTTACAATGGAATCGTCATATTCGATTGAGAACGAAGATACCGCTGCCTTTGTGCAATGTTGATGGCACTTTTTTGACGTAAATTGGAGCTTATTATTTTCTTCGGTAACTACACTGAGTGCTCCATACTGGACGATCCACCAGCGAGGTTACATGATATCGGACAAATCCTCCATTGGACCAATTTTGAAGGTTTCTTTGGTATAATGGGATTCATACCACAGAGTAATGGGGAAGGTGTACTGCCAACCCGCTCCTTCTACTCTTTCACCAATAAAGTTTTCGACAATCTTGGTTCCGTTCAAGTCACTAATGGAACACCATGTGAATCGGCCCACTGCTTCGACATCAAAAGTGTATCGCACCCAGTATCCAAGAGAACCCTTATGGGGACGTTCTTCTGGTTTCGAAAGCTTGCGAACATGCGTACTGTGGGTCTTGAACCAATCCTAGGTTCGGGTGGTAATTGATTGTATTTCTTGGGTACAGGCTGAGGTGCGCTGGCCGCAGACTTGCATTTTCTATCTTTTCAGTTGACAACCATATTGAACTGCCTTTGAACACAGCTCCGGCCGCAATGGGTCGTGATTGTGATCGATGCGTAGGTGAATCAGGTTCAAATAAGTATAATCAAGTTCGATAATAATTGTTTGTCACTTGCCACGCTTGGATGCTATATGACCAGCATATTTTGAGTATTGAACTTATCCTCAGGCACCCTTTCCTCAACAGCAGAAAAGAAAGTATATTCAATATCGAAAAGCTATAATACCAATGACCGCATTGGTAAGACCCAAATGAAAACCCAAAAGAAATATGAATATCTGTATCCATAAAATCAAAAACCGGAGATATCTGTACCTCATAAAAAACCCATAGGAAAGACCGCAATCCCATGGAACAAAGGAGAGACAAAAGAAAGTCGTTTCATCCGTCAATTTCCATATCGTTGGAGTCAACCTTGTAAAGCACTCGAGAGCTTGAGGCTGCTGCCGGTTTCGTAATTTGCTGAGCCAGACTCCTGGGCTTGACCTCCAAAGAAGAGGTGGTTACTTCTGGCGTTTCCATCTTAGGCTTCTTGTCCTTTTTCTTTTTCTTACTGGATAACATTTTGATGGCATTGTTACAGAATATCCATCGATGCTCCGAGGAACCGCAGCGCTTGCACTCGTTGCGAATGGCTCTTGCTTCCAATACAGATTCCACAATGCCTTTCAGGGCTTTGCCTGTGTCGGAATTGACTCTCTTAGGAACGTTCTTCTCCGTTAGAGGTTTCTTGGAGTCAGAACCTTTTTCAAAGTTCTTGTTTCCTTGATTCCCTTTATCATCACCAACATCATCACGCTTCCTCTATTGTGCTTTTTGTTTTTGGATTTGTGATCGTTGTGGTAGTGCTTTTCTTGCAGGTGTCACTCATTTGCGCAGCCGACTTGTTTAAGCAGTAATTCGTATTCTGCGTTGTTGTTTGGTGTAATCTTCGAAAAGGATATTCGATCATTGATTTCTTCATTGAGTCTGCTGTGTAGAGCCTGTCACCATGCAATCCCTGATAAACAGACATGGTAGTTTAAGTCCTCCATCTTTACGATGTAGTCCCAGATATCTCCCTTGTACTGCAATGTCTTCAGTTTTTCGAGGCATTCTGTCTCCTCCTCCAGGTCGATGAATTGTTCCTCCATAGCGCTGGTGAATGCCGACCATGTGTCAACCTGAAAATGCTTCTTAAGCTGTGTTTCTCGGTTGTTGTACCAGGCCAATGCTGTTTCTCCAAGAATACTTCCAACGAAGATCATCTTATCGTCGTCATCGTTATACTTGTCCTTGAAGTACCTGAGGTAGCGATCCACTCCTGTAATGCAGTGGCGGTAGGATTCTGACCTGTCTGTTGGATTTCCCTTCAACTTGTAGGGAAGCTCAATCTTCTGCTTCTTGGCTGAATTCGGAGCTCTTGGTGGGTGAGATGGTACTTGTGGTGGTAGCACAGGTGGTTCACTATAGTCCGTTCCTCCTGGTGGTGGAAGTGGTGGGAGAGCATCATCTCCACTATCAGAAGAGCTGGAGCTACTCGAGCTGGAGCTAGATGACTCGGAGTCCCCTGGGGGGTCTCCTCCAACGCCTCCTGTGCCGTCTCCATTACCATTCGGTTCTGGAGTCACAGCCTCTTTGATCCAAATTCCCACGCCACTAATTACGGTGTATTGAAGGTGGAACCCTTGCTCAACCGGCTAGGTGTCCCCTTCCTCTGGTGTCAATACTGACCGGGCCAATGAGCGTACTGATTTCTTCGTTCTCTCATGTGGGAGCTTCGTCTGCAAAGTTCTAGTGAATTCTTTGAATTGCCACTCAAAGTCCATCTTCATCTTTCGCTCTGCCGCATTTCTCTCCCACTCTGCATTGTCTGCCTTTTTGGGTGCTTCCTCCTGTATCTTTTTTGCTTCCTGACGAGACTTGGTGTACAGCCCGGACATTCGTTTGCTGTCTACTTGGGCTTTGGGCTCAATATTCACCAGCTCTTGGGATTCAGTATGCACTTGGAGGGCAAGGCGTTCTTGGGCTCATTCCCTGTTATGGAGCAGAGCTGAAAGGGTTCCCCAGACATTTCCAGAACGTTGGATTTGATCGCTCAAGGCTGTCCGCAGCTCGTCGTAGTCTTCGGGTGGATTGGGCCTTCATCAGAACAAAGGCTGCTTGGACGTTAGCTGCAAACACTTGGAATTGGATAACAATATTGGAATGTTTCTCGAGTTGAGCCCTTTCCATTTTGTCCACTCCCAGATAAACAGCATCGTATATCCCGTTTTGCCTGATGATGAGGCCTTCGTAAGCTTGGGCCAATCCTGGGAGGGCTGTGTGTATCTCAAAACTTTTCTTCATTCCTTCTTGAATGAGAGCGTCCATTCGACTGAGCTCTCCATTGATTCTATCCAAAAGCTCAATAACCCAGTCCGGTATATCTTTCCTTGTGATGGGCTGGTATTGTGTCACCTGCTTGTCCTTGTCGCTGGATAGGGTCAACGCATTTTCCCTTCTAACCACCATCTAGGCGTCCGTCATGCTGGTGTCTGATCCGACCATTATAGGACGACGAAAAATTGCTCAACAGGGGAGGTGTGGTAGAAGAGGAATCGAGCTCCAGATTCTTGCTGCAGTGGTACCGATCGCTTGTAGTCTGGGTGAGAGGCGTACGTGATTACGGATCAGCAGCGTGGGAATAGGTAGCAAAATACAGGTGGTGTATCGTCCGAATTCATTCACCAATTCCAATGGTAAATGGCTTTGGTGATGGTCGATAGAAGGGCTGCTGCTCTGCTGATTGTTGTGTGGGTTCCTCCGCAGTTGTGTTCACAATAACACAGGTCCTGATCTTCGCAATCGACGTGCAAGCCTTTGTATGTAGTCCAATGATCAGCAAAGACTGGATTGTCGATACTTAGGCCACCTCATTGTCTGGCTGCGTCTGTGCAGCAGAGGTTCCACAGATACGGCGTATCAGGTGTGTCCCAGAAGTAATCTTCGAGTGGTTCTTCTGTTTTGTTTAGGACAGCGTCTATGCTATCGAGGAAGTTGAGTGGTTCTGGTTCTGCAAGCTGCGATGGAATTCCAGCTAAATCGAAGAAGTTGACTCGACAGTGACAGTTGGAGTCGTATGGCATCAAGGTCACTTGATGTATCGGTGTGGGTAGAAAGAATACCTTCCTCAGAAGCATTTCTTTGGAAACAATATAATGTAACACCGGGAGCGTCACTCCAGGTTTACCCGGTAAATGAGTATCCGTACATAATTCCGGACTGCTTCGTAGGTAGGTCAGGAGCTTCACTCGGGATGTGAAAATCATCAAAAGAATCTGAACGAAAAGAATAGCTTTTCAATACGTATATTGTTAAGGCTTCTTCTCCTCGCTGGGAAGGTTGATGCCTTTTTTACCTTGAACAACCCAAGGTCTTTATACCTTCGTCTTCACTCTAACAAATACTTCTATCTATGCATGTCTCTAGAGCTCCAGCACCGTAACTATCATTGAACCAATGCATGCTCATTTCGCATCTACCGAGGTCCTCCATCTCTCGATCCTCTATTGTTTATATCGTTATTACATTATAATCAGACCATCGGTATCCTTCAAGACATCAAGCTCGCGGGCTTGTGCCTCCAGACGAGCATTATCCTTTCGATCTGATGACCTCCACACGAATTGGCCTTTTTCGATGGAGAGCAGCTTCGCTGTGCAGAGTCGGCACGTAATCTTAGGCCTCCGGCAGTCGTCGGCTGTTTGGCTGGCGCCATTCAGTGGTTTGCCGGCTGTTTGTTTGTCGTCGGCGAGCGTCAGCCTCTTGGCCGATGCCATTCAGCTGATTGTTTGATATCTGCCATTCGGAGCACAAGCGACTGTGGCCATCAACTAGCCGTCGATGCTTATCGATGGTGTGGGTAGTCGTTTGCTAGCCATCCGAAAAGATTGGTTCTGGCATCCGAGACGAGTGATAGCCGATGACATCTAATAACGGATATTGCAGGTGATCGTACGCGACCCAACTGCGAACTTGCTAAGTGTAACAGGCGGGTCCTTCCCATTTCCATTCCACAGATTTGCCTCATGGAGCAGAGTCGCTGCTTTAGGCGCAACTGCACGGACGTTCTGCACCTCCCCATTCCAAGTTTCCTGGTTTCAAACACTGCTAAGAAACTCCTCCCCCACTGTAATTCCGACGTCTTGAGCAGCTTCTTCACTCAACTGGCAGTGATATATGGTCTGGAGACTGAATGGGCCCTTCGGCTTTGCCTTAGCTATCCACTTCAGAAGTTGGGAATATTCATCAATTCCTTGACATGTCCTTAATGTAGACCCAGAAGTGGCATCTCTGCGCACCTGCACCACAAACGACTCGTTTTGGATATCAGCCACCTCAATGTTCGGCCGTTTGGGAGGGGGTTCATGACTGCTACCCTCTGCCTTGCGCTTTGCACCACCTCCCTTCCCTTTCTTTTTGTCAAATTTTACCATCCCGGTGGCTGTCTCTCGCAGGCGGTTGCAGAGATATCGGATGAAATTGGGAATCCAGTTGTGTCCGATACTCTCAGAATCATCAAACTGGTCAAGGGGTAGGATCACCTCATAACACTGGATGAAATCTGAGATAGCTGCTTCCCAAAGTTCGTACCTGGTGCGCCCCTCGATCCGCCTCATCTTCAAGCGGAGTGGTCTCATCATGCAATGTGGGTGTCGAGGAATCAGCCATTTGTGCCGGACATTATTCTCAAAATTGGAGATGTTGCCTCTCCCAGTTGTGTCGCCTTCCTTGGACCCCGTTTCAACTTGGCCCATCTTAACCATAACTTGCCTAGTGGTGACTTCAGTCCCAGCGATAGTGGGCGGTTTTTTCCATCTACAGTTCCATCGAGTGAAACAATGTCAGCTAGGACTATCTGACCCTGGTATTCACCGACAGTGATCTGCCGCTGGCGTTGACCGAAGGCAATGTTAGATGTTGGGGTCCATGGTGACAGTTTGGGTAGCGCTTAGGTCCATCTCCATTGCCCAGGGGCCGCACTCTCTTCAGTCTCGTTAGTCTCATCAGAAGTGGCAGTTTCCAGTCCAGGCGTCGGTGCTCCTGGTGCTCCCTGCTGTGCTGCGAGTGGTGGAGGGCAGGTGGGCTGCATCAGAGGTGGGGGAGGATTGTTGGACCATGAGCCTGGAGCAACTGGTGGTCTTGGTGGAGGTGGAAGAGGATGTGGGGTATACTGGGGCCCATCACCTCCAGGTGGTGCAGGAGGGGGCTGTGGGGTGAACCGCAATCCTTCACCTCCAGGTGGAGCAGGAGGGGGTTGTAGAGTGAACCGTGATCCTTCACCTCAAGGTGGAGCAGGAGGGGGATGTGGGGTGAACCGGGATTTGTTTGCTCCAGGTGGACCTGGCTGCGGAGGGGGAGGCAGTGGTGTGTGTTGGTCTTGGTCAGGTGGTCGAGACAGTGGTGGGTTTGGGCTCGCTGAAGGTGGTGGTAGCTGTGGTGGTTTTTTTTTTGTTTGAATCATATTGTATTCACCCCCTAAGGGGGCGCCCAGTTTCGTTACCTAACCGGCCATCCTCGAGAGGACATGACATAATCCATTTATCCCTGTGTACTTCAACAACGTGAGCTCTTTGTGTCCGCCAAGCCTTGTTATCTCCAAGTCGTACCACCCTTATCTCCTTCCCCCCATTTCCGCCGGCACACTAAACCCTCCAATCCCACCCATTCCCCACCCACCATACCACCTAAACTTCCCTTTCCCATGCAGGGTCTCATTGATGTCATCGCAGTGGAATACCCCAACCGACCAATCCCCTGTCCGTTCCGCCCCTCCCCCTACTAGGACGTGGTGAATCGACCAGCATGCTTGTTGAATGCGCAGAAGGTGTGTTGAGTTCTTAGTCATGAGTGTTTTCGGAGCGCCTGGGGGGCAGGCACTGGGATTCAAACCCATAACATGCAGCATAGTAGTACAGCTTCTCATAAGATCATCAGCATGATACCACTACACTACGGGGGCCCGCCCCGCTGTGGTGGTGGTGGTGGTGGTGGTGGTGGTGGAGATGGTGGTGTTGGTGGTGGTGTAGGTGGTCAGGGTGGAACCTGTTTGAATGGAACCCAGGTTTGTCAGTACTCATTCCACATGTGCCATCAGTCAGGGCTGATTATCAGCGGTGCAGAATACGGAGGATAGTTCAGTGGTTGCGCTTCATATTGCGGTTCCTCAGTTGGCAGCCGGGGCAGTTGATACTTGGGATTGGGATGCAAGCCAAACCCGTCCCATATCTGAAACCCATTACTGGTGAGCTGATAGTTTGGATTGGGTTGTTGTGGAGGTGCGCCGCCATAATATTGATACGGGTGTCCTGGGTAGGTTGGAGAGTGGTTGTTGGAGAGGTTGTTCTGCGACATGATGTATAAAAGTAGTTACGAAGTGGAGGTTAGGAGGTTCAGAGCTTTTTGCTAAAAGCTGTATGGTACCTGCAGTAGTCGCTGAGAATGAGGTAGTGTGATGGGCTGCATTCGTGGGAGCCAAGGTGCGTTTATATACACTCGCACATCTGTCGAGAATACTCAAAGCAAACCGACTTCGTCAACACTTCTCGTACCATTCCATGTTGTTTGACAAACTTCTGATACATGTTTTCGTCACCAATTGTCTGCTAGCAGTGTTCTAGTTGATCACTAGATTAAAGGTGGGATATCACCCCTGCCACTTGGTTGCAGTTTCTCGAAGCCAACCCAACATATGCTGCGATTCGGAAGCTACAACAAACAAAACATATGAACACCCACGATCGCCTTGCATGTTGAAGATTGATAGTTGAAATCAGCTTACTGCCTTTCGAGGGAGGTGCTTGCAGGTGTGCATCTCCCGTATAACAAAGCAGGCGACCTGCATGAAACCCCTGTCGGTGGTTACAGATTCTGGGAATATACTGAAAATGTATTACACATCCGAACATACAACACTATCTAGAGATGGGATACTCCGATTATCCATCGTCTATCAAACTATGCTGCCTTGCTATTGAAAGGGTGCTGCACGATTAGATGCGATCTGAACCCTGCCGGCACCTACAGACGCATTATGACCACTGCCTGGAGGTTTTAGTGGGGTGCTCGTGACGAAAATTGTAGGCTTAGCAAGGGTTCAAAACGGGAACTCAATCACTTTGTGAGGTACAAACAATTTGTCGGGTGAAGTGACATATAGTTGTTTGTCTGTTTCAAGACTAGTCCAATCAAGCCCGCGTGTCATATGGCAAGGATCTTCATCTCGCTGGAGGGGTGTGCAACTTGAACCGTCAGTATCTTTCGTTACCCCTGTATCGGTGCTCATTACAATTCACCATACACTTGCCCCATCCCATCTACCATTCACCATACATTTGTCGCACCCCATCTTCCATTCACCATACACATGTTGCACCCCATCTCCCGTTCACCATATACTTGTCACACCATCTACCATTTGCCATACACTCATCACACCCCATCTACCATTTACCATTCACTCGTCACGCCCCATCTACTGGAGATAATGTAACAACAGTTATCTGTATGTGTCGACAGGCAAACCAGTTCTTACAATGGCGATGAACACTATGTGGAAAACGGATCCGCAGCTCCACTGGTCTTGCTCAACATCATCGACACGATCACCCATAGGCGTTTGACGACATGGAGGAGGTAATGGAACGACTTGGAACAGCAGCAAATTGGAGATTGAGTAAGTAGCGAGATGTGCAAAGCAAGAAGTCAATGAATGCAGGAGAACCTGACAGTACCCAAGGGTTCATACGAGCCGCACACACCTCCGAGAGCGCTCCCATATCCCAGATACCTGAGAAACACGACGTCACATGTGTAACCACAAGGAAAGTCACCCACACAGAAGTATCTGGAGAGGCTGCAGGTGGGCAAGTGGTGGGAGAGGCTATGAGCCTCTAAAACTAACACTGAAAGCCGAATTGGAACCCGTGGCACCCATTTGCAAATGAGATCGATTATAAACAACCCCGTGCTCTAGGTATACAAAGTCAAACTTGGGTAAACGACTATCTGTGGGGCAGCCAGGATGATTTCCGTACGACTTCGTTCCAGATAGCATCTGAGCTCTGGGAACTGCTGAGGTGCCTCGACTTCCGACTGGGAGCAGAGAGTTGGCTTCAGGCGCCTGGGATATATGGCAACATATATTGCAGGGACAATTTCAAGTGCATCCAGTGTCTTTTGGGATATTTACCGTTTGCGGAGCACCTGGATTTCACTCCGGTGCAGCTGTACGATTCGTGTAATCATCAAATCTATTGTGAGATGAATTCACGAAATGGGTAGTGGGAAACTCAGGAGCAATTACCCGATGGTGGAACAATTTGCCAGTAATCTTCGCCTCGGACAAAACCCATCTCACAAATGTCTCTGGGGATAAGAGTGCCTGGCCACTATATATGAGTATCGGGAACATTCAGAAAGATGTTTGTCGTGCAGCATCAAAGCGGGCCTGGATTCTGATGGGATTGATACCAGTTCCACCGAAAGACTCAACTGATATAGACTCTTTATGGCACCATGCGATCCATACCATCCTGAAACCACTTAGAGCAGTCCATATCGGAGGTACTGGTTACAAGTGGGATTGTGCCAACGGTTTCAAACGTTCCTGCTATCCGTTGCTAGCAGCATGGATTGGGGAAGACCCAGAGATTACAATGATCACGAAGATAGTCAGAGCAACTTGCCCTGTGTGTGATGTACGGAAGGGACCTGAGATGGGCCATGGCAAAAGATTTCGCAACTGGGAGCCTCGATGTACATCACGCTATCAAGATCACCTGAAGGAGAATTGACTTGATGAATTCAAAGAGGTGCATCTACAACCGACTTCAAATCTCTTCTGGGATCATCCTCTGTGCAACGTCTATCGCCATTGGCAACTAGATGCACATTACCAACTGTATTTGGTGATCGTGAAAGATCTCTTCAACTGGCTTTTGGAGTACCTCACCAATCGAGAATTGAAAGCTGAATTCGATGCCCAGTTCACCTCAGTTCCACACTACCCGATCATGTTGAGTTTCTCCAAACCCTTTTATGCTCTCAAGAATGAATCCTGGCATGGCAAGCAAATCCGAAAAATACTCAGGAGTCTATCTGCAGTATGTGCTCCCCTTCTTTCCAGCGATGTTGCAGGGAAAACAATCTCAACAGTGCATCTGATACGGAGGTTATGAAACGATTTGGGCACTGATTGAATTTTCTTCACTAGCCTCCCAGTGAATGCACTCGGATATCTCATTGAAATACCTCGACAAAGCTCTTGAAAGCTTTTACAAGTGCAATCAAATCATCACTCCACAACATGCTACTGAGGCTCGGGCAAGGCATTTAGACAGCGACTTCCAAGCGCAGTCAGCAAAACTTAAAGAGCTGGCGATGGAAAAGATAGAGAGAGAGCTTCATATGGAGATTTATGGTATCACAACTGGGCAGCGGAGAACTTTTGAGGTGCACCTGTAAGAAGAGCAGCTGCGCGCCACTACCTGGAATGCAGAGGAGCGGGAGACAACAATGGTACGACTCGAAGCAGAGTCCTACGGAGCATCCACAGACTAGCTTGCCCAGTTTTGCCAGACAATTAAAGTAGCACAGAACTCCGTGGAACTCAAGCTGCGTCCCGAAGCTAGCTGTGGACCGACAAGCAAGTTTGCTCAAGAACATGAACCAGAAGGTCACGCCATCATGACTGCCATGTTCGGTGCATTGCAGGTCACTGTCGCTGCAAAGCAGGTGTTTGAGCAGCACCGGTTGGAAGCTGAGAACGCAGCAACACATAGGTCGGAAGAGCGCCAACATGAGGTTGCCTGGTGTCTGGAGGTAGAGGTTTACAGCGCAAGCCATGCAGCTCAAGCTGCATTTCGTCACGCAATGATGGAGAAGTGCCTGAAGTATGATCAGGTGTGAGACTCAAGGAATGGTCCGAATTTATGGAAGCAGCTAACGCTGCAATTCTGTCACTTCGGAAAACAAAAAATGCACCTCCACTGTCATTACCACGAGTTCATCATCAGGATGGGTGCTCTGGATAATTTTTCAAACAAGATCTTGGAGCTCTTGAACATTTCGAACGTCAATGAAGCGGACCGTACCAGCAATGGGGACATCTTCATGATACGGCTTCTTCACCACAATGATCGGTACACAGAGATGGACTACACGGAACACACTCTTCGGTGGCTTGCTTTGTACAGATGGTATGTCAAGGAGAGTGCAGTAGTCCTTAACATGATAATAGGTCGAAAGAAACGGCAAATGACCAGCGGTGCCTGGCAAACAAGGATCCTTGCCGGCGAATCTGAACCTTTGATTCGACCCAGTGCACAACCTCCGCAGCATTTTAAACTTTCAACTATTTGTGCATGTTCACTCTCTTTCAGACGGATATCACTAGCTGAAGCAGCTGCAACCTTCAACATTCCGACTTTGCCATCACTTGTCAGGCAACATCTGCAAGAGATCTGGGGCCGTGATTCAGTCAGTGTGATCTGGGGCTACGCAAATGTGTTCAAGGAAGACATTACCTTACAACCGCACAATAAGGTCGCATTCTACACGCCGGAATTTCATAAACCTCAGCAGATGAACCGGATCCTGCTCCACTGCAGCGTTGAGGGTACGCCAGATTGTGAGACACACAGGCAGCCACCGCAGGTGCTATGGGTGTGTGTGGGCGAAAATACGGATGATGGACTCTGCAGGCACCGCCCCACATTTTGCATTCTATACTTCACCTTTTCACCACAGACCAGGACCTCGCTGGTAAGTGGGATGATTGCAAGGTCTGGTGGCTGGCTGTTGCAGCAGCACCCTCATTTCCTGTCATTCCTTCAAGGCTGGGTTGATAGACCATCACCGCTGGAGTTGGTCGTTGTTGTCGGCACACATTTCGAGTATCATTTAGGGTACCCTCAACAACTGGATGGATTCGTCAGAGTGGTAAAGGAATCAACACCACATGTTATTGCCATGCAGAAAATTGAAGGGCCATGCCACTTGGTCCCAGAGATCTGGGCAGTGACAGTGAACACTTCAGTATGGATTGTAAATAATCCTGTGGATATGGATACATACTGAGATGTATATTAAGACAAAACACATGTGGACGAAAGGTTTGGAGCCACCTCTGCCATTTATCCAAATGGATGAGAGGAGTCTCACGCAGCGGTGCACATGAAATCCAGCTGGTATATATAGACAATATATTAGTGTAATGAGATCTAGTGATGTCCATTTATACAAATTTCTCGTGACGAAGCTTGAAGTAGCAGCGATGAAGTGACAGCATGATCCATGAATCGAGTCAAATATGATTCTGATTGGCAGTGAGGGCTGCGGGGCATCAGGGAGGCACGTGAAGCAGTGTACGCGTAGGAGCAAGTGTGTGGACCTCCCAGGAAGCAGTAGAAATGCTGTGAGATACTCCTGTGCGATTGTGGAAAGTTCACAGGTGCACCAGAAGCTGCCAGGAGCATGTCAGAGCATAGTAAAATGATACGGGAGGGTTTGGGAGCCTCCCAAGCCCCAAGGAGGATCCTGGAAGGTGGGTGCCAAGCCTGGGAGGAAATTGCATTTTCCTGATGATGGTATTCCTACTGAATAGACATGAAAGCTCACAGATACAGTAAAATACATTGTTATTGCACAACAAGAGTCATAGGCTGCAGGACTAAAACTGAGTATTAACGCAGAGTCAATAATTTTTGGTTGCACAATATGGCTAGACCTTCAAAAATTGTGTGCTGTATTAATTTTATAGAACTTTTGACAGCCTTTATTAATGACTTTAATATTTCTGCTGGATCCGAACAAGTATTGAGACCGAGCTTGGAGCAATTTGATCATGATTATTCCATATCAAATTGCCTATTCTTAGTGAATATGCATGAATGCCCACTGATGGACTGAAATTCATAGATTGAACAAAACAGGACATGTGGACTGCAGGACTGAAACTGAGTGTCAATGGAGCGTCAATGATCTTTGGTCGAACAATATCTCTAGCGCGTCGCTTTGGGTGAGCTCGATTAGTTTAATTGCCATTTTGGCTGCCTGTATTTTCAAATCAATTTATACTGATACAACCAAGCAACCTTTGACACCAAGCTGGGAGATGTTAAATTACAATTCATTCGTATCGCACACCATATTTCCATTTCATGAGCATGAGAGCCTACCATTACCATTATATAAATTGTTTTTTGGCCTAACAGACATGTAGACTGAAGGACAAAAAGTGAACGTCAACAGAGCATCAACAATTTTTGGTCGTAGAACATCTCTAGCGTGTCAGTTTGGGTGAGCTCCATTTGTGTTATTGCAGTTTTGACTGCCTTTATAAATCAATTAAATTTTACTAATGCTTTTAAGCAACCTTTCACACCAAACTTGGAGAAATCAAATGCTGATTAATCTATATCGCACAGCATAGTCTTATTGAATAAGCCTGTAAGCCTGCTGTTATAATAATATTTATTATTTTGCACAATTAGACACTTGGACTGTAGCACTAAATGTGAGTGTCAATGCAGCATCAATAATTTTTGGTCGTACCACATCTCTAGCTTATCTGATTGGGTGAGCTCCATTTGTGTTATTGCAGTTTTGACTGCGTTTATCAACAGATCACTTTTTAGTGATGCACTGGAGCAATCTTTGATACCAAGCTTAGAGAAATTAAATGCTGAATTATCCATATTGTACAGCATATTATCATTGAATAAGCCTCAAAGCCCACCATTGAAATCATATTCATCATTTTTGCACATTAAGACATGTCAACTGTAGAACCAGAAGAGAGAATGAATAGAGCGTCAACAATTTTTGGTCGCACAACATCTCTGATGTGTAGATGGATGTGTGTTGTACTAGTTTAAATTTATTTTTGACTGCCATTATTGACAAATCAATTTTTAACTCTTGCACCTAAGCCACCTTTGAAACAGAGCTTGGAATAGTGTTAGCAATGGTTGCAGATTTGGACCCAGCGGGTAATATAGGTCTGCGTGGCAACAGCCTTACCATATCAAAAATCTACGATTTTTCAAGCGAACTGTCCAATCAAGTCCATCAATATTGGTCAGATAATTTAGCATTTGGTATATCAAATATGCAGCTTTGCATGGCGCATTTTTTGGTGTTCCCCAATTTTCAATATCTCCAAAATTCAGTAAGCGATTGGGTAACAACATTGTTTTTGGACCCAAAATGGCACCTTTGTCAAAGCCGCTTGCTGACTTTTTGAGATATGCAAAATCGGAGAACACTAAACGATGCACTGTGCGACACTGCATATTTGACATACCAAACTCTAAATTCTCTGATTGATATTCATGGACTTAATTGAGGGAACCGTTTGGCAATGACCCGACCCAGCTGGGTCAGTTCCGGGTTTTTTTGAAACCGCTATAATACAAACAGGCCGAAACTGGACCTGTTGCTAACACTAGCTTGGAGGCATTGAATTGCGATTCATTGGTATTGCTAGGCATATTCATATTTCATACGTCTGAAAGCCCCCTGTTAAAATGATATATATTCTTTTTGAACATCTATTCATTTATTTATTTATTTTTTCATCATTTAGTATGTAGTCTACAGGCTATGGCCAGTGAGGTACAAACAAATAACCATGAACAAGAACAACAAATGAAACCGAACAAAGGAAAAACAAAAAATCCCTGGCAAGGTAGCACCGCTCCACAGTCACCTGTCACCCCAGCGCTAGTTACAAAGGAATTTTTAATAAATCATAGCAGTCTGTATCATCCTTCATACAATCGTAAAAGGTCTGTCAGTCACTTTCAGCTTGGTTCTGCATATTATGCAGGTTCTCCCCCTGAAGTTTACCCTACTTCTCTCATCTCCATTCATATTCACTCCTCCTCTCAATTTGCTGCTTCTCCTTCCTCATCATCATCAACCTCCCCATCATCCCCACCACTCTCATTCTGATGTTTCTCCACCATATCTTTGACAGTTCCTTGGCCTGCATTTTGGACGTCACCCTGCCCAAGGTATTCATTATTACGGAATTGGCCAAGGTGCCATCCTCCGGTAGCCAGGTGTGTAGCATGCCGAAAATGTTTCAAAGGTTGCATTGCATTATCTGTATAAAGATGATTCTTCCAGGGATATTGTGGGTGCACCACTTCAATTTCTTTCAATATCATTTGTCTTTCGAATTGGAATTAGGAGCATTTTAGAAGCAGATGTTGAGGTGACAGGGAACCTCCATAGCGACATGGGCAGTGAGGGGAGTCAACTGTGTTAGTCTGTATTTTGTATAGATAACTGCAGAAGTACCCATATCTGGTTTGTAGATGGGTGACAGTGGATATAAACTGACGGTTGCCACTTGTGAAGATATTGTTTGGTTCAGTGCGCAACGTTCCAATACAGTTCTTTCTCTCTGCTGGATGCCTCATCCACCAATTCCTCTATTCCTGTATTTCTGCTGCTCGGGTTACCCTCTGGAGGTTGGATATGAAAGCATTAGAGTAGGTGGGTGGTTTTCCAAGTGTGGACATTTTTGCCAACTTATCAGCAAGTTCATTTGCAGGTATATCTGTATGGCCAGGAACCCATTGTACTGTGATGGTAGTTTCGAGTTAATGGAGATTATTGGCGATTTTGGACAATGCTTGGAAAGTGGGCTGCCCAGGGGATAGTTTGAGGGTATTGAGATGTTGTATGGCTGCTGTATTGACTGTGAAAATCCATATATGTCTTCTGGTGAGGTTATTACATTGACAAATCTGAAAGCATTTCTGTGCAGCTTCAAGAGTACCAAGTAATTTGGCATCATTATTTTCCTGTTGATGGCCCATTGGATAGGTTGCTTCAATGACTTCTTCCCCAGTCATTTCCACTACAGGTCCTGCACCAATGTTTTCGTTCAACATAGATCCATCTGTATAACAAACAATATTGTGGTCATTGTGTTTCAACAATACACACTGTGCTTTGTGGGCTTTGGGTTCGTCTTCTTTTGAGTGGAAATTAATTTGTATTTCAACTCTGCTTTCAACCCATGGTAGACAGGCTGGGGGTGAGTAGGTTTTGATGTCCAAACTGTTGGAAATACATGGACTGTGGGTCGATAAGGTTTGGATATGACTCATTTCAAATTTGCAGTTATTTTCTTATATACTATCCCATGAGATCAAGGGCCTATTTGTATTAATAGACTCAGGGGTGTTGTGAAAAAGAGGAACAGTCAATAGACAACACTGTAGAATTGGGAGAATTTTGGAAAATATAACTATTCGAATTGCATATTTTCTTTGCATGTGATCAAGTCGTACGGCTTCTGGTGGCAGGGCTGATTCATTGTGTAGAGCTATTGTTGGTGATGTGTTGAACGCTCCGAGGATACGAAGAAGCGCCATATTTTGAACTGTTTCAAATTTCTGTTAATATGTCGCTTGCTCCATCCACCAAACTTCAGCTCCAAAGTTGCAATCAGGTACAACACACATGTTGTATAGTTGGCGGACTGCACTGGGAGTCAGTCCTGATTCTGTAATGGCTTGTAATTTGAGGGCTCCAAGGGCTTTTTTGCCACTTGGGGCCTTCAGCCTCACATGGTATTTGAAGTTGATTTTTTTGTCACACCAAATACCAATCCACCTTACTATATCTGGGCAAATACCTTTTGTGCCAGGGGATATGATAAAGCAATTGTGTAGGGTGATATTTTCGTCGTCGGTTAAATCACAGTTTCGTTCAATGTGACAGTGGATCATCTCCGACATCCAGTTGTCAAATCGAACAGAATTGATTTCCACATATTTGAAAGCTGTTCGTACAGCTGCCTCAAGGCATCTTGCATCATAGGCTTTTGATTTGCTTCAAACAACAAGTATGACATCATCAATGTAGCTTGGAGCCCAGGTGCTGGTATAATGGGTTGTGAGTTTGTAGAAGAGAGGACTGAGATAGAGGAGGAACAGAATTGGGGATGCAGGCAATCACTGAGAGATTCTTGTCCAGACAGGGCTGAGGTCTTTCTTTGATCCATCAAATGCCAGTGCTAATGTACAGTTAGATACAATGTGGTACACCCAAAGTTGAATTGCAATTGGGTAGTCCAGTTGTCGCAGAGTTTGGAGGAGATGATCTTTGGATAGGTTGTCAAATGTACCACTCACATCCTTTCAGAGAGCAGTGGTGATTTCCTTTGCATGCTTTCCTTGTTCAATTTCATGTGTAAGTGCCATGGCAGCATCTCTAGCAGAACCTTGTCTTTGTCCTCCTATTCAGTCTTTGTGTAGTAGGTTGTATTTTTCAGCCATATATGCAATTCAGTTTGCGATCAACTTTTCAAGAATCTTTCCAAGACATTTGAGCAGGGCAACACGACAGTAGGCATTTGGTATCGAATGATCTGGTTGTCCAGGTTTGTGTATTATCACAGTTGTTGCGTGTTGCCAACAGATGGGGTGATATCCTGTCATTCCAAGGATAGCAAAGAGATTGTTGAATTGTTTAGTGGCTGCTAGGTAAGCTTGCAAGAAACAGTAAAAGGAAAGCCCATCGGGTCCAGGGGCTTTACATAGATCAGATGTGAAAATTGCTTGTTTGCTTTCTGTAGGGCTAAATGTAACCTATGGCAGAATTGGTCGATTGGTGATGAAAGTTGGGGAAAGTGCTACTGGTGGGAGTGGAAACATGGTGGAATGGAACAGTACTACCTTGTCTTCAAAAGTAACTGCTGTTATAATGGAGAATAACAGGGGTGGCATCCACTGGGTTTTCCTGGGTTTGGTATAATGAAGGGCAGTAAATATTTTTGTACCATGTGCATTTGCTAAAAATTCAATCCACATTATTGTTTTGGAGGTTCAACTATCCCGGAAATATTGGTTTCGAACAGCTTTGAATTTCATGTTATCACTTTGAAGGTGTGTTTCCATCCACTGCATCTGGACATGGTGCATGTGTGTTCAGATGATTCTGTATTGGGATGTCCACCAGCATTTTGAATGTGATGTAAGATGGAAGACCGGGGTGGATTCCTTGACTACCTCAGGAATCATATCTCACAGCAGTTTGGCTGATTTGTCAAGAATTGATTCAGTTGGTTGTTCATGGAGGTATTGCCAGACCATTTGGGAGGCATGGGAGAGTATATTGAGAGTTTTTAAGAATAAATCCCAATCTGTCTTGTTCAAGTTGTATCTTATTGAATTGGAGTCAGTGGTAACAAGTTCAGATTCTGCGAAGATATTGAAACGTCTTGTTGCATGGTCTGAACCAGTCGATACGTTGTCATCCACTACCCATTTTGTAACTGAGTCATGGATGGCTTGTAAGGTAAAGGCAAGGTCAATAATAGAGATTTCATTATCATTTCGGTAGTAGTATGTCGGGGTGTCCAGTTTATTGAGGAGGGAAAGATATTGGTTTCCATGACCTGAACAAGTTTGTCAGCACATTTGGATGTGTTGGTTTGTGAATTCCATGATCTATGATGGGCATTAAAATCACCAACAATAATGTATCATTCTGGCGATGAGATTTTGGGGAAGCTTCTTGACACGGTGTAGGGATCAGATTAGCCTTCATGTTCATGATACATATTGAAGACTGCGATTGGTACAATTGAAGGGGTTGATATTTCAACAGCTTGAATATCAACATCCTGGCTGATGTCGGTATATGGGTAGCATTTGATAGAAGGGTTGTTTTTGGCCACATAGGCAATTGTTCTATGGTGTTTTCTTGGGTGTTTAGGTGGTATCAGTAGCTCAAATCCTGAGTGTGTTTTAACAAAGGTATTGTTTGGATTGAATCCATATTCTTGGAGTAAAAGATGGTCAGCCATTCCTGCTGCAATGTCAAGAAAGGTATTGATGACTAATGAGGAGCTCTTGCAGTTGTGTTGTATAATTTTAATTTTGTTTGGTAAATAGAAAGGTTGTTTAGGTATGGGCAATGTTCAGGTGGTGTTTCATGAACTTGGCTAATACCTTAGCTGGAAAGGCAGTAATTGTTGGGCATTTAGAATCATTGGTCTGGTGATTACCATTGCAGTCGATGCATTGGATAATATGATAGACACACTGTTTTCCAATGCTGGGACATGATCTGCATGAGTGGGAGGTAGTGGATTCAGGTTCTTCACATATGTTGCAGATTGCTGATTGTTTGTATCGTAGATAGAAATGGCCAAACTGTTGGCAGTTAGTACATTGGTTGGTTGGTTGTGATGCCATATATCGGTCTGTCTTGCAGATCTTGCCATCTACTTGTACTCCATGATCTTGGATAAGTTTTGCTTCATCTTCAGTTTGGGCTGCAATAACCATTGTGGTTGCCTTGATGGGTGGTTGTGTTATTGGCTTCGTAAGAGATCATGGTAGAGTGGTAAGCTCGATATAATTGTTGTTCATCTCATTATCTTCTTTCAATAATTGTATTTCTCTTTCAAAATCAGGAACCATTGTATTGTTGATGGAATAAACCATCATTCAGATGTAGGTTTTTTGCATTTCAGATGCTGTGCGGTTGGGTCGACTTAAAAAAACTGTTTCTGCAATTGCAGCCTTGTGGACTGAAACCAATTCTACAGGGCAGGCGTCTGCTGTCAGGAGGACAAGTTTATGCTTTTAGTTTGCAGAAACATGTCCAATATGGCCAAAGGGTCTGTGTGGCAGTGTCAGAGGATGGCATTGATAGCAAGCTTAAGTTTTGTAAGATTGGCAGTAACTGGTTGATCACTGTATCGGGCAATCACTAGTGTGCGTTGTCTTTGGGTGAGAGGATGGGGATTCAGAGTACGCCAATTTTTATCTTTTGGTGGGTCTTTCTTCGTGCATACATTTGCAATTGCTGACCACAGTATAGGTTTGGGGGAAGTCCCTTCTGGGACGGCTGGAGTTAGTAGGTCTGGTGGTGCTGGTGGTTAATTTTTCTTCAAGGCCTGAATTTGGACAATGTATTCAACTTGTTGTCCAAGGGTCGCAATAGTATTGAGAGCAATTGTGTATTTGGTTTCAATTGAGGCCAAGCGAGATGCCAGTTTTCGGTGCTTGGTGGTGAGGTATTTGATCATCTTGAGCATGTCATTGTGAAGTGGTTCAAGGATATATTTGAATATCTGATGAATTCTATCTTCATCTTGTTTGTTTGGATTCAATAGTTTGGTGCAAAGGTGCTGAATATCTTCATCTTCAGAATGATCATCATTATCGGAATGTTCCTGATTGGTATCAGAATCTACTGGTTCATCTCCAATATGTAGGTCAGTGTCCTCAGAGTTTCCAATATGGTCTGGGTTGGTTGGTTGTTGCAGTGGAGAAGATGGTTGTGGTTGTTCAGAGAATGTGCGGGGATGGACAGAACCAATAGACATGCAGGTACATGAACATGTATTTGGGGAAGTGAGTGGCAAATATAGTGAGATAGTCTGCAGTTGGTGAGAACTTCCCTGCTAGCCTTCCCTTCCTCGTTTGGATATGTGGCCTGTCACAGTGGTGTGTAATACAGCTGGGGCATCAATTGCGGAGAGTGGATCTGAACTGGAATTTGAATTAAGGTGCATTCCATAAGTACAGGAAGTGCCTGGTGGGGGTGGTGGTGGTATTGGGGAATTCATTTGAAACTTGAGAGGGTTTATAAGATACTAAATATGTTAAATGAATAAAAGTTTTCTGGGTATTTTGAATAGATATAAATCCGACATTTGAATGTTGATATAAGTGGCCTCAGTACCACTGGAGCCTTTGCCTCCTCACAGCAGATACACAGACACACGTAGCGGGAAGAAAATCTCTAGGAGGCCTACTATATGATAGGGCTGTAAAACCACTACAAAAAAGGAAGTGCAACTTGACTCTGGAGGATCCACCCAAGGACTCAGGGTGTCCATGGCAACAATGTAGCCGGATGTTGTTGCCTACACCCAGGTAGGTCTGCTGGGCCCCGGTGGTGAATATGTTCCAAAAGAGAGGAAATAAACAAGTGCGAAAATTGCGAAAAGTCAAAAATTGACCGTTGTGGAGTCAATTTTGGTCCGATTGAGTTGTGTTTTCGGCAGGGTAGATTGAAGCGTGTGTACATGCTGTGTTCGAAAGAGCCTTCAAAACAAATGAAAACTCATGGAGAAACATTGGAATTTGAATTTGGGTTTTCAGGTGTGAGGATTTTTGGCCCAGAGAGTTTGGGGCTAGTAGACAAGTGTAGGTGGTTTGTTCTATGTGCTTCTGAGGCCACTGAATTAAATGCTGTTGTCCGTTGTGAATTGGGTTCAATTCCAGTGAGATAGAGGGGGGATAAGCACGAAAATGCGACTTTTCGATGATTTTTAGCCCTCACAGTCCGGGGCTTGAAGGCAGGTGTTAATGGTTTTGTTCTGAGGGCTTCTGAGGCCACTGAATCGATTGCTATTGTCCCTGTTCGATTTGGAGTTGATTCTACTGAGATAGAGCGGGGGTAAGAGCAAAAAAGTGACTTTCGAAGATTTTGTTTAACTGATCCAAATGTTAATATTTTGGTCTGAAATTGAAACCTGAACCTCGTCTATATGTGCTTTTGTCGCTCACTCAGTTTGAAGTTGATTGGATAAGAATTTGGCGTGTAAATCATCGGTGGGGGGCCTTTTGCAGGTGGTTGCTTCTTTTGCACAGAATACACGTAGATTGGAGGACTAAAAGTGAGTGCCCATGATGTACCAAAGATTTTTGGTTATACATCATCTCCAATCCAAAGGGATTGTGGTTAGTTGCTCCTGTTATCGTAGTTTTGACTGATTTGACTGCCCGATCAACCCCAAAAATGCCGGTGAGAGTGAGCATCTACTTTTTGAACTAGAACGTACATATGGACTTAACAACTAATTCCAAATATTAATGGGGTATCCACACATTATCATAATGCGGATAATGTTACTGCTGTTTGATGCAGCTGATACGGAAAAGAACAGCCTGATAGACCAATTTAATACATGAAAATACTTTGCCCATACTGAAGATTTTATTTACCTACTGTTTCTCATATTTATTATGTATTTCTACCAACAGTCTGTGACACTAGGCATTTAACACATCAAGATATGCATACTCTGATTGATTTTTTTGACTGCAGTTCAAATCACAATCATTTCAACTCTACTTTCATATTCTCTTGAAACTGTTTTTCTATGGCTGCTGAAAATTGCATTGATACATCCTGACTGCAAGTGATGTACTCTGCAAAGGCTGAAGGTGTTATATTGGAGATGTAACCCATGACATATTGCTAATGGTTTGCAATAAATGATGGACATCTATGAATGTTCAAACAAATAATACAATTGTATGGAATGGCTCCCAGTATGCACCAGCTTGGCAATTCTACAAACCTTGTGCAAATGCATCCAATGGCAGCCATGCATCTTTTGCATTGTTTGTCATCAGTTTTTTGTATATCTATCCAACAGTGGAACAAGTACTACGGAAAAACATGTTTCTTGAAGGGAAACAAAGCACAGCTGGAAAAGTTAACGCAGTTTGACTTTACATTATTGACTGGTTCAGCTAGTGACAAGCAAGCTCTAGTGGTACTCAAAAAGAATGGCAGTCATGGTGTGATGGTGACAAGTTATTCACATCGAACACAAATTGATTAACCATCCAAAATTCTACTGACTATTTTGACAGACAGAACCTTCCAAATTGGCAGATAGTGACTTTACCACTCTTGAATTCAACCACGAAACCTGGAACCACTATGTGTTGACAGGATTCGTTTCTGAATATATTCCGTGGAATGCTATTACAAACCTCCAGTTACGATGGATGTTCAATGCTTTACGACATGATTTTGTTCTGCCTTTGGCCAGTTATCCCAGGAATATTTGCTGAAGAGAATACTCCCTATCAATTGATGCAATCAAAAAACAGTTTCCTACAAAAAATAAAGTCAGTATAGCATTAGATGGTTGGACATCAACCAATACATTGGGCATTTTGTCAGTCATAGGGTATTATATCAATTGCAACTGGTACTTACTTGAAGTACAGCTTCCATTCAATTCGATTTGTGGCTATTTGGTTTTAATATTTTCTACTGCTGACACAACTCTAGGTTAAAGGCAATCACACATATACACGACTGGCTGAGCATTTGAAGGAGGTACTTGAATGATTCAATTGTACATACAGTCGATCACTGGCAATAACTACTGATAATGACTCATCAAACTATTCAATGACTCGGGAGCTACAATCAATACTCAAAATCTCAGAAATCAATTGGTCGGTATTACACAACCATATACTATGCATGGCGCATGTCATTCTACTTGGTTGAGGGATATTGATTAGTAATCAGGGTTTCAAAGGTTGAACAAAATCATGGGAAGCCAATGAGCATGATGAGCAATTTGGAGAAAATGAGAGTACGGCATTGACTGAAATCCAAAAGCTGCAGAAGTCTGAAAATGCAAAAATCTCCAAGGTTGCAGCTGTGAAGCCCGGATTAGCTTAAATTATCAAAAATATAGTCACTGCATGCTGTCCATACTTATATTCCAAATACTGACTCTTGATATCGCAAACAATACTTGCTGTATTGATGACTCTGACTCCTGGAAGATGGAACGAGTTTCTCAACTGCCAGAAATCCAATGTTCGAATTGCTGTACTGCCTTCGATAGATATAAAAACCATCGTGGAATTGAACTTTGGAATAACTGGAGCGGGCATACACAATGCAAGATTTTACCTGCCAGTGGCTCAAAAACTCCCAATACAGTGATTACCTGCCTTTATTTACCACAGAGAATGAATGGATCATCTTTAAATACGTAATGGAGGTGCTGAGGCCATTTGGTTACCTGACACTGTGGATGTGAAAACAGTGTACAGTCACCTTGCACATTGTCATCACAATCTATAATTACATATGCAATCATGTTGATGGCGTCATATGTGCTGTGGCAAAAAAAAAAACTCTGTGGAAAGAGGATCTATACTTTGCTTCGAAGTTTGCACACCAAAAGCTGTCCAAATATCACTGCGAAGTAACACCAATGACAGACATTGTTCTTAGGGCAGTACATATCTTCAAACCATTTCGGAAGTTGCAATCATTTAGGATGTCGGATATGGCTATGGATGTTAATCGTGAGGACGACGGTTCCTTCACTGCCCAGTACCAGGATGCATTCATAAAATATGTCAAGTTTTAATACTGCACCAATATATCAGTTACAACCAACAGAACATCCAATATAGTACTGAATTACGATATATTCTCCAATATACCTGTGGCAGTGCCAGGTCAATAGACTTATGATTCATATTATTTGTCCAGTGATGATGAGTAAAATACACCCACAAATACAGTGGAATGTTCTTCTGGAAGCACTTATTGCGCAGTACGTTCATTGATGGCCACAACACTCCATTTGAATTCACCACCCAAGGTACCCACACATTGGGAACAAATTAATTCAAATCTGAATGATAATCATTCCGACCACATGGAGATCAGTTGGGTATTCTGGAGGCCTGAGATAACCGATCGGTGGCAACAACAAGAAAAGATGAACTCAAAGTACACCGATCTTGCCGATATAGTGCGAAACATCTTTCCAATCATGCTACACTGGGTTGGAATAGAAGCCAACTGTTCACTTGGCTGAGATGTCATTGGATGAAGGCAGTCAAAAACTCCAGATGAAACACTTCAAGACAAAGTGGTTGTTCGACAGGTTGCCAGAAACAATCTTAGTCTATCGGCCGGTGATACAGTTTCAATAGTTTCTTCATTAAATGATAACCATTTTGAAATCAAGACAGAAGCTCAGGTAAGAAAGCTGCACAGGATGGCCAAGGTTGATGACTTTTTGGAGATGTGGCAAGGCAGTGAAAACCTACGGGCAACTCAGAAGGCATTACGCACTTCGAACAAGCAAATGCCTGCCATAGGCTTCATTTCAGGTATATAAGCAATAGTTAAAGCATTCTGGTCAGCCTTTAAATATAATTGTATTGCAGCTTGCAAAGTGACTAAGAGATGACTACTCCCATCGTTCTCATCGCAGATCGACCTGCATGGTGGCAAAACCCAAGTCCTAAATATCCAAAGAATACATAGAATCATCTGCCATCCAGGAGAAAGTGATGATCAAAGTTCATCCAAAACTAATTCTGATACTGACGATTGGCTCCATTGGAATGGTGACTTCAACCATCCACACAATAATGAAAACAATGGCAAGGCTGCCAATAAGAATAATATGAATATATCTGATGATTCCAATATCATTGATGAGGCGGAACAGCCAGATGTACATGCCACCCCTGACATTGCAGGCTTAATTAGGCCCATTCAAAAGTTGAAATATATTTCAACTATAGTTGTGAACAGCTCTGCACCAGTCATCACGGAGAACATACTGAAAGCAAAAGGGAATAAATGACGGTTGAGCATTGATCTGAATTTCATATGTCTTTTGGTTTTCTGTTTCTTTGAATGGGACATATCATTTATTTTGTGATTTTCTTGCCATTATTAAGGAATGTTTGATATTTAAGCATATATAATGAAAAGACTGTTAATCTTGTATATTAGTGGAACACAAATGCTGGTTTCATTGGAATGATCTTTGTACAATGTTCAAGTTATGTTTGAAGGTCAGATATGTTTAGGATGAACAAAAGGTAGTCAATGATGAGACAATAGATATGGTCGAAACTATAATATTTGTGGTGATTGACACATACCACCGTACAAGATTAAATACAATTTTGACCTTGTTTCTTTTACTTACATAGTCAAACTACTATGTTGCGATACACAATTGGCAAATTGTACTTGTGATATTGAACTCAATTGCAACATGATTGGTAACAGTCAAAATCATAAATATGCCTCGCTAATATGATTAAATCCAGGATTTCAAAAGATGCAGATGGAGTATATTGTACCTGTTTTCGGATCTGTCTAATAACAGGTAATTTGGGTGGTTTCAAAATGCTAAGACAACCCAGACCGTTCATTTTGATTCGGTTCAAGTGCCAACCCGAACGGTTGGTTTGGAAACTGTTCAGTTTCAACCCAAATCTGGACCAGAGGATGATGGTCAGGACCATTGCCAACACAAGGACCAATGGTATCCTTTCCATCTGTTGACCTGCAGATGAATCGGCCACTTTCATAAGAGTGCAGCTTTTCTGTGCAGGGTTGGCATATATGTTTAGGCTTCGAGCTGTTGTCAACTTCTTGGCTGGTGCCATTCAGCTGGTAGTGGGCTGTCCATTTGCTATCAGCAAGTCATCAGCTTCTTGGGTCATACAAATTATATGTTGGTTGGCCATCCATTTGTCATTGGCGATTCAGAGCAGAAGTGCCCATTGCTATTAACTAGCCATTATTGCTTATCAAGGGTGTGGGTGTTTATTTGCTAGCCACCCAAAAAGATTGGCTCTTGTATTTGATACAAGTGATAGCGGATAACATTCAATTAGGGAAATCCCAGATTATCTCATATGACCCTGCTTCAAACTTGCTAGGTGTATCATTGGTGGGCTCATCCTGGGTGGTATTGGTCTCAGATTGAACTGAGGAAGTGAATCTTGCCCTACTGGTCTGGGTAGGTTGACTTGCAAAGATGAATACATGTAAAGTTGTATTGCTCGAATTGTCAGCAACTTGTTGTAGAAATCTTGTACCGTTTGAAGTACTTATGATAACTTGGTCAATATGTTTTAAAAAATTGGGGTAAGATCACAAATTCTCTTATATGAAATCTCTCCAAAGTTTTAAAGAATTATAATAGTCAAAGAATTGATGTGGGATAGTAGGGCTCAGAATGGCCAGAGATATCAAAGGTGGTAAATACATTTGCAATTATGATAACAGGATTATGAAATTGAATAGTATATGAAATTATTGCTGAAGTGCAATTGCACTCCTATAAAGTCACTATATACTGGGTACTTACCCAGCCATTGATTAGCTGCCATGACAGAGTTTTACAAAATTAACCACAATAATGTTGTAAACTAATTTATAGACAATGTAGTTATATACAAAAATAAATATATAAATAATATGTTATAAATTTGTAAATTGAAATTATGCAGAATTGTTCTGATTGGATAATATAGTAATGAAACCAAATAGTTTATATTGCTTTTGTTGGAGAGTGAAATAAATAGATAACTTTTTATGATTTTACATCAACAGTATACTGATTGACAAAAATACTACTTGCAATGGATTTAATATATATTTATTTCAATTTCCATTATCGAATTTGATAATATTTGACATATTTAACTGACTATGATAAGTATGAAAATATTTTATTGTTATATTTCAATAAAGCTATTTGCAAAAATATTGAAACTGGAAATTATTTAGTTGTTATAAATGAATATTGAACTGGTATTGAATTATAAAGTTCAATTTAATCCTGAATTCATTAGTTGCATATTAATCTTTATTGAAATTTGATTAAATACTATTCAATTAGTGGTTAAAGCTTATATAAAGTAAATAAATAGTATATAATATTCATATATATTTTTTTGTCTTTATTGACAATTTATTTTCTGTATTAATAATAATATAATTCAATATTTAACAAGTATATAGTAGGATTGGAAATCATCAATTGTGATTTTCCAGATCAAAATATCATTAGAGGTTATTTATTTCAAATGCCAAAGGTAAGTATTTCAAATAGCCATCAGTTTGATCACCAATATACATCATAAGCAGCCAATTCCAGTTGTTGATCTCTCTTCTTTTTGCGACAAATTACCAATAGCTAACAAATGAATACTAATATACTCGATGAGTAACAAAAGCTGTTGAGTACAGCCAGCCAAGACATGGATAACTGATGAATGCCTGAATATATTAGTAGTCCATAAAGATTAAAGTTATACTCTATTGATTGATGTCTATTCATCTGAACGTTATTAGTTTCAACATAATTCAACACAAAGTAATGCTGGGCAATGTGGTGCTCATATCATAAAGAATATAGGTCATCTGGGTATAGTCGAATAAGAATGAAGATATGATCAAGTTGGAAGACAAAGGTTTTACTAGTTGAAAAGTAGATAGATATTGATTTGTGAATAGTCAAGATAGAAGTACTCTTGAAAACAGTATAATTAAAAACATTTATTTGAAATCAAAGAACACAGTATCAGCATCTACATGTTTGGCAATAGTAAAACAATATATATCATCTCAGTAGGAACAATATGTATTAACAATATATATATTTGATAAATGTATTCATTTTGTTCAGAAACTGCAAGTGATTGATATATTTAGAGTTGAACTTTTATCTTATTGACCTTTAAAGCAAGATCTGGAGTGAGTTATAAGACTACTTTGAATCAGCAACTGAGTATAATATGTCTTCTATAACAAAACTCAATAAGATTAAAATCAGATTATAAAAATATATCCTGCTAACTTAATATATATATAAATTTCCATCAAACTAAATTTGATATATATGTATATTAGCAAAAGAAAATAAAGATTCATGAAAGTTTATAAATAGATCTGTAGAATAGAAAAAATATAAAGAAATTGAAAATTGAATACTGATGGCTCTTTAAAATATATTCCAGAGCTACTTTTGATGATATTAAATTTGAATATTAGCAATTATATTATAAATTAATTGAATGTATGCTATATATTGATCTATTTTTGGCAGTCCTGCCATATATCTATTTTTTTGTTCAAATATAGTTCTTACCTTGCCAATATATTCTACGAATTGAGTATATCTTGAATTATCAATAGATCACGAACTGTCATTTGGTATTACTTGTTGTATAGTCAGTATTGAATTGAATTGTATTCTGTATACCTATAATCATAGCTTCAGAGCAAAGACATAAATAATTATTTGCATGCGCAAAGTCAATCATTCGGACCCAGATGCCCCGGGATCCTCAAGAGGTTATGGAATTTGATTTTGAATGGCACACTCTGCCAACTCTCCTGGAGTCCGTTGGGACCGACTGATGCAGCCTCAGCACATTTTTTTGTGTTCCAGGAAGACTTGAAGTTGCTCTGGGATATTTTTGTATTGCAATAGTGTATTCCATAGCCACTTCTGATTGCTCAAAGAGTGCTCTGTGTTACACCTAGCAAGTTCGCAGCGGGGTCACGTACGAACACCCACGATGACACTGATTAGATGTCATCGGCAATCACTCATCTCGGATTCCAGAGCCAATTATTTCCGATGGCTAGCAAACGAACACCCACACCATTGATAAGCATTGATGGCTAGTTAATGGCTGCAGTCGCTTCTGCTCTGAATCGCCAATAACAAACAAACAGCTGAATGGCATTGGCCAAGAAGCCGACGCTCGCTGACGTTAAACGAACAGCTGGCGAACAACTGAATGGTACCAGCCAATAGCCGATGACTGCCAGAGGCCTAAAAATACGTGCCGACTCTGAACAGCAAAGCTGCTCTCTTTCAAAAAAGGCCTATTCATCTGGAGGTTATCAGATCAAAAGGATAGCACTGGTCCGGAGGCACAAGCCTGCGAGATTGATGTCATAATGGGTACCGATGGTCTGATTATAATCTAATGACAATAAGGACGATAGAGGAACGAGAGATGACCGCTGTGGTAGTTGCGAAGGAACGGGCAATGGTTCGAAGCTGGTCTGAAGGTGGTTATGCTGCTGGAGCTGTAGAGAACAGCGTAGAGAGAAATATATGTTAGAATGCGAAGACGAAGGTATAAAGACCTTGGGTTCTTCGAGGGTAGAAAGGCATCAACCTTCTCAGCGATGAGAACAAGCCTTAACAATATACGCATTGAAAAGCTAATCTTTTAGTTTAGAATCTTTTAGTGACTTCCCATCCCAAACGAACGTCCTAACGTACCTTCGAAGCAGGTCCTGAATTAAGTACGGATACTACTTTTACCGGGTGAACCTGGAGCGAAGCTCCTGGTGTTACATTTCATTGTTAGCAAAGAAACGCATCTGAGGAAGGTATTCTGTCTACCCACACCAATATATCATGCGACCTTGATACCATACGACTCCAACTGTCACTGTCGAGTCCACTTCTTCGATTTAGCTGGAATCCCATCGCAGCTTGCAGAACCAGAACCCCTGAACATCTTCGATAGCATCGACGCTTTCCTAAACGAAACAGAAAAACATCTCGAAGATTACTTCTGGAAGGCACCTGATACGATGTATCCATGGAATCCATATTGAACGGACGCAGCCAGACAAGGACGAGGCCTAAGTATCGACGATCCAGTCCTCGCTGATGATATGACTAGATTCAAAGGCTTGCACGTCGATTGTGTAGATCAGGATGTGAGTTATTGCGAGCACAACTGCGGAGGAACCCACACAACAATCGGAAAAGCAGCAGTCACTCCATCGACCATCGTCACAGCCATTTACCATTGGAATTTGTGAATGAATTTGGACGAAATACCACCCCTATTTCGTTACCTAATACCAAGCTGCTGGTCCGTAATTACGTACGCCTCCCACCTTGACTACGAACCGTCGGTACAACTGCAGCAAGAATCTGGAGCTCGATTCCTCTTCTTTCACACCAGCCCTGTTGAGCAATTTTTAGTTGTCCTATAATGGTTGGATCAGACACCAGCATGATGGATGCCTACACGGTGGTTAGAAGGGAAAATGCGTTGATCCTATCCAGCGACATGGACAAGCAGTTGACACAATACCAGCTCATCCCACGGAAAGATAATCCGGACTGCATTATTGAGCTATTGGATGGAATCAACAGGGAGCTCGGTCAAATGGACGCTCTCATTCAGGAAACAATGGGGAAATATTTCGAGATAGAGTCGGCCCTCCCAGGATTGGCCCAAGCTTATGAAAGCCTCATCATTAGGCAAAACGAGATTTACGATGCCGTTCATCTGGCAGTGGAAAAGATGAATGGGCTCAACTCAAAAAGCATTCTGATATCGTTATCCAATCCCAAGTGTTTGCGGCCAATGTCCAAGCAGTCTTTGTTCTAATGAAGGCCCAATCCACCGAAGACTACGAAGAGCTGCAGACAGCCCTCAGCGATCAAATCCAATGTTCTGGAAACGCCTTGGGAACCCTTTCAGCTCTGCTCTAAAACAGGGAATGAGCCCAAGAACGCCTTGCCCTCCAAGTGCATACCCAATCCCAAGAGCTGGCGAATATTCAGCTCCAAGCCAAAGCCGACGGCGAACGAATGTCCGGGCTGTATGCCAAGTCTCGTCAGGAAGTATACAAAATACAGGTAGAAGCACACAAAAAGGCAGACAATGCAGAGCGGGAGAGGAAGGCGGCAGAGCGAAAGATGAAGAAGAACTTTGAACAGAAATTCAAAGAATTCACTAGTGCTTTGCAGACGAAGCTCTCAGATGAGAGAACGAAGAAATCAGTACGCTCACTAGCCCGGTCAGTATTGACACCAAACGAAGGGGATTCCAAGCCTGTGGAGCAGGATTCCGCCTGCGATTCACGCTGAGTAATGGTGTTGGAATTTGGATCAAAGATGCTGTGACTCCAGAACCAAATGGTAATTGAGACAGCGCAGGAGACATTGGAGGAGACCCCCCTGGGGACTCCGAGTCATGTAGCTCCAGCTCGAGTAGCTCTAGCTCTTCTGATTGTGGAAACGATGTTCTCCCACCACTTCCACCACCAGGAGGAACAGACCATAGTAAACCACCTGCGCTATGCCCACAAGTACCACATGTACCACCTCACCCACCTAGAGCTCCGAATTAAGCCAAGAAGCAGATGATTGAGCTTCCCTACAAGTTTAAGGGAGATCCAATGGATAGGTCAGAATCCTACCGCCACTGGATTGCAGGAGTGGATTGCTATGTCAGGTGCTTCAAAGACGAGTAGAACGATGACGACGATAAGCTTATCTTCGTTGGAAGTATCCTTCGAGAAAAAGCGCTGGCCTGGAACAACAACTGAAAAAAACAGCTTAAGAAGCATTTTCAGGTTGACAGGTGGTCGGCATTCCCCAGCACTATGGACAAACAATTCATCGACCTGGAGGAGGAGACACAATGCTGCGAAAAAATGAAGAAATTGCAGTACAAGGGAGATATCCAGGACTACATCGTAAAGATGGAAGACTTAAACTATTATGTCTGCTCATGAGGGATTGCATGGTGACAGGCTCTACACAGCGGACTCAATGAAGAAATCATGGATCGAATATCCTTTTCCAGGATTACACCAAACGACGACGCAGAATACGTATTACTGCTCAAACAAGTTGGTCGAGCATATAGGAGGTGCCTGCAAGAAAGGCACAAGCACAATGATCACAAACCCAAAGACAAAAAGAACAATAAGACGAAGCGTGATGATGTCGGTGATGATAAGGGGAATCAAGAAAAGCAGAACATTGAGAAATGTTCTGAGTCCAAGAAACCTTGAACGGAGAAGAAGGGTCCTAAGGCAGTCAATACGGACAAAAGTGAAGCCCTGAAACGCATTCCGGAATCTTTGTTGGATGCAAGAGACAATTGCAACCATTGCAAGCGCTGCAGTTCCTCGGAGCATCGATGGGTATTCTGTAAGAATGCAATCATGACATCATCCAGCAAGAAAAAGAAGAAGGATCAGAAGCCTAAGGTGGAAACGCCAGAAGTAACCACCTCTTCTTCGAAGGTCAAACCAAGGAGTCTGGCTGACCAAATTACGACACCGGCAGCAGCCTCAAGCTCTCAATTGCTTTACAAGGTTGACTCCGACTATATGGAAATTGACGGATGAAACGAGTTTCTTTTGTCTTCTCTTTGTTCTATGGAATAATCGGTCTTTCCTATGGGTTTTTGAGGTATTGACACCTCCGGTTTTGGTATTTATGGGTACAGATATATTCATATTTCGTTTGGGTTTTCATTTGGATCTTACCAATGTGGTCATTGGTAATATAGCTATCGATATTCCATATACTGTCTTTTCTGTTGTTTGAGAAACGGTGCCTGAGAATGAGTTCGATACTCAAAATATGCTGGTCATATAGCATCCAAGCATGACAAGTGACAAGCAATCATTATCAAACTTGATTATACTCATTCAAACCTCATTTACCTACGCATCAACCACTACCCATTGCGGCTGGAGCTGTGTTGAAAGGAATTTCATCATGGTTGTCAACCGAAAAGATTGAAAACGCAATGCTGCGGCCAGTGCACCTCAGCCTGTACCCAAGAAACCAAAGAAACAATTACGACCTGAACCAAAGACAGATTCAAGACCCACAATATGCATGTTTGCAAGCTTGCGAAATGAGAAGAACGTCCCGGTAAGGGTTCTCTTGGATACTTGGTACGATACACCTATGATGTCAAAGCAGTGGGCCAATTCACATGGTGTTCCATCAGTGACTCGAATGGAACTAAAGATAGTCGAAAACTTTAATGGTGATATAGTAGATGGAGCGGGTTGGCAGTACACCTTTCCTGGTACTCTGCGGAATGAATCCCATTGTGCCAAAGAAACCTTCGAAATTGGTCGAATGGAGTATTCGTCTGATATCATGTTACCTTACTGGTGGATCGTCAAGCATGGAGCACTCAGTGGAGTTACCGAAGAAAATGATAATCTTCAGTTTACGTCGAAAAACCGCCATCAACATTGCACAAAGTCAGCGGTATCTTTGTTCTCAATCGAATATGACGTTGCCATATGAAAGTTCGGTACTGATCGTCGATGGTTGGGGATATTGGTTCAATACAAGTCAATGCGGCACATGAAATCGAGATCGATTGGGGAGAGCAAATTCCATGGCAATACAGAGACATCGAAACGTTATATAACGGGGAAACTGCCAATACTCTTCCGCCTCATCGATCCTATGATCATGCCATTGACTCAAAAGCTGGAGAACAACCTCCGTGGGGTCTCATCTACGCTCTCTCAGAACAGAAGCTTTTGGTCCTTAAAGACTATATGAAGGAAATGCTTGATTCTGGAAAGATCCGTCCTAGGAAGTCACCCGTGGGTGCACCCATACTATTTGTTCCAAAGCCACACGGAAAAGGCTTACGATTGTGTATGGATTACAGAGCTCAAAATTGTGTGACGAATTTGAACCGATATCCATTGCTGCTTATGAACGAATTTGGAGACAGGGTTGCTGGATCGAGGATTTTTACCAAGATTGATTTGAAGGCACGGTACAACCCCATTCGAATGAAACCGGGTGATGAATGGAAAACAGGGTTTCGTATGAGATATATACATTATGAATACCTTGTTTTGCCCTTCGGATTGCCAAACTTGCCAGCTACATTACAAGATATGATGAACGAGATCCTGTGAGCTCTAATCGATCATGGAGTTGTAGGCTCCCTAGATGATATCCTCATCTATACAGAAAACGAAGAAGAGCAGGTGCAATTGACTAGAGAAGTCCTTCGTTGATTACAAGAAAACAACTTCGCTATAGCACCCGATCAGTGCGAATGGCACCAGAAGCAAGTTGAGTATCTTGGGTATCTCATATTGGTAGAAGGGGTCAGCTTGTCACAGGACAAGATGAATACTATTCTTGAATGGGAGATTCCAGAGTCTGTCAAGGACGTCCAGTCTTTCCTTGGATTTGCAAACTTCCATCGACACTTCATCGAAGGATTTTCAAAGATATGCCATCCCTTAACAGAGTCAACAAAGAAAATGAACGAAAAGTTTGACTGGAAAGCAAATCCCTGAAATCAAATAGCCTTTGATATGCTGAAGAAGCCCTTTACCGAGGCTCCCATATCACGGCACTTCGAGCCTGTTTGGCCCATGGTAATTGAGACTGACACAAGTGATTTTGCGATCGGTGCAGTTCTCTCCCAAGTCATTGATGGATGTTGGCACCCTATAGCCTACCACTCTCGAAAGATGGATAAAGCCGAGATCAACTAAGAAATTCTTGACAAAGGGATGCTCGCCATAGTATCCGCATTCAAAGAATGGAGACGTTATTTCCAGGGTTCAGCTCACCGAATCAGTGTCTTCACAGATTACAAGAATCTCGAATACCTTACCACTATGAAGATCTTTAATTGAAGACAAGCCCGCTGGGCTCAAGAGCTGGCAGCATATGATTTTAAAATATTCCACTGACCTGGCAGTGCAAATGGGAAATCGGATGCATTATCTAGGCGTTTGCAGTACCACCCTAAAAATGGGGGAGGTAGTGCCGAAGTAAACAAAAATCAGCCGATCCACCATGTTCTGAGGTCCGATCAGTTGGTAACTTCTGAAGGAGAAACAATTCAAGTAACAGCAATGAGATTATGAGGCGAATGAATTACGATTTCTTCTGCAAAGTTGAGATTGATTCCAGTAGTCAAATTCAATTCATGGCTGTTAGAACCAGTGGTCAGCGCCGCTAACAATGATGCTGCATGGCAAGAAGAGTACGTCTGGGCTATGGAAGGAAACCCAAGCCCAGATATCTCGTTCAAAGACGAATCCCTGTATTTCAAAGGTAGACTGTGGATTGAGGACGATCTGTAGTTGAAGAAACTGATATTGCAAGCGGAGCACGGTTCAAAGATGGCTGGAAACATGGGGCAGGATATGTCAATCGAACTGGTAAGAAGAAACATCTTTTGGCCGAAAATTGGAGAAATTGATCGAAGATAATGTCTGCTCATGCCCTGAGTGCCAAAGGAATAAGGCAGCTAGCTACAGACTCCTACATCCACTCGAATTAGCGTACCGACCATGGGATCTGATTTCCATAGACTTCATTATCGAGTTACCGGTATCAGACGGATGCTTATCGGTATGGGTAATTGTCAATTGATGTACAAAAATAGCTCACTTCATTCCATTGAAAGATGGTGAGAAGCAAGCTACAAACCTGGTCAAAATCTTCTTGTAAGAAGTATGGAGATATCATGGTCTACCATCTAACATTGTGTCAGATCAGGACTGTAGGGTCACCTCCTCATTTTGGTCCTCGTTGGTCGAAGCTCTTGACATTAGGTTCAAGATCTGTTCGCCATTACACCCACAAACGGATGGGCAAACGGGAAGAGTCAACCAAACGTTGGAATGCTATCTGCGGAATCACTGCAATTATGAGTTGGACAGTTGGTCTGAGATGTTACCAATGGCAGAATATGCTCATAATAACTCTCTCACCACCACTACGGGAATGTCACCGTTCTTTGCAAACTTTGGGTTCGATCCTCAAATGAATTGGCCCCTCGAAGCAGAAGCAAAGAATCTGGCATCTAGAAACTATGTTCACTGGATGACCAGCGTGCATGTACTCTGCTGTAAAGGCTTAGAGCAGGCATGGGAGACAATGGGGAAGTACCATGACCGGCGTGCTAAGAAACCCCCAAAGTATTCGGTTGGTGATTTAGTTATGCTAAATGGGAAGAACCTTAAAACTATAAGGCCATCTAGGAAACTGGATGCGAAGCTTCATGGACCCTTCAAAGTCTCGAAGGTACTCTCGCCAACCGCTATTGAGCTTGAGTTACCGAATCGATGGCGTATTCACAATGCATTCTATGTATCACTCATTGAACCTTATCGACTCGCCACCAACCCTACGAGACCTACACCCGAGCTCAATCACGAAGTAAATGAGCTTGGTTAGGAGGTAGATGGCTACGAGTATGCAACAGGTCAACAAGTTGAAGAGATCATGGGCAGCCAGTACAGCAAGGAACAGAAACGGGTTTTATATCAGTTCAAGTAGAAGGGATATCCGGAAGATGCAGATTAGACTGAGGAACCTTATGTGAACTTCGATGACAAGAGACTATTGAAGGAGTATCACAGACGGAATCTACAGGCCGCGAAGGAAAACAGGATTAAATGAACGGTTGAGCTAGTACCTTTTCACCACGAAGGGTTTTTAATGGCTAGGAAAATACCAGACGCAGGATCTGATTTTTAAGGGCACAATGGGTCACGGTTTTCCAGATCAAGAAGGAGATGGATATGGTTTTAAGGGCATACGGGGTCAAGATTTTTCCAAATCAAAGAAAGAAAAAGAAAGTAAAGTGTCTTAGCTGGACACACCTGATTGACCGATTCTGCTTGCTGCCATATGTCTCATCTGGACGCAAGCAAACTGATTGGTCAATTGTGCTTGAATGTCTGAAGCTGGTCGAAGCGAAATGGTCCGTGAGGATTCACTATGTCGAGGATTTCAAATGATTCACTTCAATGCGCTTTATCGCGTTTCCCCAAAGGCAACGAAGAGTAGATTAGTATGGAGTATGGTCGTTCAGAGACGAACTCTCTGAGAGAGGGGGTAGTGTTACACCCAGCAAGATCGCAGCGGGGTCATGTACAATCACCCGCGATCTCTCTGATTAGATGTCATCGGCTATCACTCGTCTCGGATGCCAGAGCCAATCATTTTGGATGGCTAGCAATCAATCACCCACACCATCGATAAGCATCGACAGCTAGTTGATGGCCGCGGTGGCTTCTGCTCCAAATCGCCAATAACAAACAAACAGCTGATGTCATCGGCCAAGAAGCTGACGCTCGCCGACGACAAAAGAACAGCCGGCAAACAACTGAATGGCACCACCCACCATCCGACGACTGCCAGAGGCCTAAGAATACGTGCTGACTCTGAACAGCAAAGCTGCTCTCTATCGAAAGAGGCCTATTCATCTGGTGGTCATCGGATCGAAAGAAAACCACTGGTCCAGAGACACAAGCCTGTGAGCTTGATGTCATGAAGAATACCTACGGTCTGATTATAATCCAATGACGATAAAGACGATTGAGAATCGAGAGGTGCAGGCCGCGGTGGTCACCAAGGAACGGGCATTGGTTCGAAGGAGGTCCGAAGGCGTTTATGGTGCAGGAGTTCTAGAGATAAGCGTAGATAGAAGTATTTGTTAGAATGCGAAGACGAAGGTATAAAGACCTTGGGTTCTTTGAGGGTACAAAGGCATCAACCTTCTCAGCGAGGAGAACCAGTCATAACAATATATGTATTGAAAGGCTATTCTTTTCGTTCAGAATCTTTTAGTGATTTCACATCACGAGCGAACCTGCTAACGTACGTTGGAAGCAAGTCCCAAATTAAGTACGGATACTACTTTGACTGGGTAAACCTGGAGCGAAGCTCCTGGTGTTACACTCCGCGAGATTCCTGTATCGCAATAATATACATAATAGCCACTTCTGATAACTGTAAGGGTGCTTTGGGAGATTCCTGTATCATAATGGTATACTCTGTAGCAAATGTTGACACCCCTACTGGTGCTCCAAGAGATGCTCGAAGTACAGTAATATCACCTGTGGCCTCTTCCGAGCTCTCTGTGGAGCTCTGGTATGCTCTATAATCACTCAGGAGCACCTGAATCTATTTCTTCATTTCCAGATTGCATCATGGTGTGTTATCCATTTGCAGATGGGCTTGTAATATGGGATACATCTTTGGCATTCATCCACTGCAGCCTGCCACTATCAACGAAAACGACCTCTATCCATCCTGCTCCTCAGCTGCACCTGAATATCACCTTGACAAAAGAAACACAACACCTGAGAAACTGACTCTCACTTGAATATGGCAGCCAGGTCCTCTAGCTGCCTATATGCTCAATTATAGCTGCCTGGTGACCAGTACCATTGGAATTAGTGTGGCTCCCGGATCTCTCGTACAAGGCAACGTCAAACATCAATAGCTGTTGATTGTTGGATCGAGTGGGCACACTGATGGCTGCATATCTCCCTGTGGAAGTCCTGAGAGATTTTGTTCTTTGATCCAGTTTCATAGTCTCTCAAGATGCAGTTGAGTGCGGTTGCTGCCAAGCCAATCAATTTGGGAGTCACTTGCTTATCCAAAATTTTGAGGCAATGGTATTGTCTGCCAAGATCGGCAGTGGACGCGAAAAAGTACACAAAGATCAGTGCGGCATGCTCGCTTCTCCCAATCCACTGAACTTTCTTTCTAGAGTTCGGGAGATCTACCCATATCCCAATCCTAGTGTCATCATTCAAGAAAGTGACAACCTACTGTAGATATTGAAGCTTCTATTCCATTTTCAACCGGTACAGTCAAGTCACCATAATCCTTGCTGTACGGATGAGTCCACCCCGCAAACCAGTGATTTTCTCCTGCATCTTCCTTGCATTGATCATCAGTATTATCAAACTTTGAAACCCTGAGTATATTTTGGAAACTCACAATTTCATGTGTCAGGGGATCAATGTGCTCACTGCGTACACCTGGGTGCTCCCATATCAGTCCCATGCCATTGAGTGTACCAACAGCTCACTGTTGGATCGGCATTGTGTCGAGGGCTTTATCCCATATCTTATCGCAAATGTCCAATCTGTTTTCTTGAGAGGCCAGTCAGTTGATTTCAGTATACAGAACAGATCTTATGAAGTCCTTTGCTAAATTAAAAGCTGCTGTATTATACAGTGGCATCTTTCTATTCTTGTTGCTCTTTGTCCCTGATGAACCTTCAATTGGTAGAGGGGCAGCTGAGATATACCAACTCCTTGTAGGCTGCTGACGGGTATTGATCAATGGAATCAGGAATGTCAGATCATATCTAGGAAATTGTAGGGGAGTGCAATGCGGTGATTGTGAGCACGTTGACAACAGAAAATCGTTTTCATTGGAACTTTTGAAGTTTGATTTGGATCTGTTTTATTGCAGTTGGTCAGTCACTTGGATGGTATTTGAGTGAGCCTTCATGGCCCCTTTTGAGCCTGGAATGTGGCTGCGTCTATGCCATTCATGAGTTGACAGTAGCTCATCATGATCATAGTCCAAACCTGTGGTGAGATCGTTGTCATGCACTCAGTGTTCATTATTGTTTTCTTTGACATCATCCAGTTCATTCAACTGGCCCTGAAGGTTACCTTGATACAAATTAGGGATTCATCTGGCCTTATATATTTGGAAATGTATAGAAACCCTTTTTGACTAGCCATCCTTACGGAGCACTCAAAATCTCACCCTTGAACAGCGGCAAGGTTAGGATGTTGCAAGGCTATAGGTAATAGGAATATATCTAAAGGTGATTTCAGAAGATGAGGCCCGAATAAAGCTCATGTCCACCTGGAGAACCACGTTTTTCCTATGGAAAACTGAAGGTGACACAGTAGCTTGCATCGAAGAGGACAACCATTTCATTGCCACTGCAGTTCAGGAGTACCAGAGCTACTGATCTGTATACTGAGTTCAGGGATCTGTTAGTGATACGAACAAGTATTCAGGCTTCAGGGCTGCTTACCATTCTGGGATGGCTAGATTCAAACTCAGACATGGTTGAACTGAATGCAAGCCCATGCACTGAATCAGAGTGTTTGGAAGTCCCTGAGCTGCTGATATCAGCTAATTCACCTGTTATTACAGCCGACCAACCACTTGGAGTAGTCAGAATATAAAAGAGCTACTGATGTTCTTACGGTTTGGATACCGCTGCTTCACATATAATTTTGGTGACATCATTGATACAGGCCATCCCTGCCTTTACTGATCCTTGAATGTGTCTAATACCCTGCCAAATGAGTAGCTACAGTCGAACAATTGATAAATTGGTTTTTGTTTCTGTTGAAGGTTAAGCACTGGGTTTTGTGATGCCATGCTCAGTGACCAGTTGCTCGACATGTTCAAGCACAAGCAGCACAACTTTGGCAGGCTTGGTTCGACTAACCGGTGCTCCAATTGGCGAATTGGAATGAATCATTATAGTTAGTTGTCAATAGTTCTCTTTATCAATCAGCAGGAAGTACTGTTTCAGAATCACACTGCCACCATGATTATGGTGGGCAAAGTTGCAATGCATGAAATGGGACCACATCTGCATCTGAGATGCACCCCTTGGGCAGTGTGTATTTTTCAAAATTAGGCACCTGCAGCAATCGAACTTATGCAGTATTGCGCCACCCCTATAGGAAATCTCACACTGTAATGGACATAGTTTCTTCTGTAGTGCAAATCGTGTCTATTCACCTACAGTAAGTTCATCTGTGGACACGATTCAGTGGGGGAAAGTGTTTACTGAATGATGAATAGAATAGGGTCATTAGTCTAGGTGGAGCTGTGATTCTTCGAATGGCAGGCAGGCAGGCAGGTATAGCTGTAGGTATGCAGAAATGATAAAAAAAAGCGAGATGGAATAGAGCGGAAGAACAAAAACATCATAATATGTTGGCGGTTGCCTGGGGGATACTCCAGGGTGCATTTGACTTCCATTTGAAAAAACTGAGTGACTATCCGCTGGTTGGTTGTTGAACCTAAGCATCCATTCTCACTCAATATTTGTATTCAATGGAAGGTTTGAGGTGGAGCGCAGTGTGTCCTGAAATCTTGGGCCTGCTGAGTGGACATATGAAATATTGCTAGCACTCCTGTAGAGGCTGAAAGCATCGGCAGAGCGTACTCTTGGTTTGTGGTAGAAGCACTGGATACAACATGCAAAATTAGAATCAACTGTTTTGCTATTATCAATATGATTCGAACCATCTTCGCTTTCTATTTCTGATGTTGGGCAAACAAGTCTCACCTGACAGCTTGACCACTGGGCTGCCTCACCCTCGACCATCACTCAAAATGATGATTCATAACTATATTCCGTTTTTCATGTGATATCCAGTAGACATATACTGTTACCCAAAGTCATCAATTCACTGACATCTAGACCTAGTGACAAATGAAAGATAATAGAGATACAGAAAATATTGATCATGTTGAAACAGAAACCCAGAACAAGCTGAAAAAATACCGCCACCCGAACTCTGGACAATCAAAAAGATTTCTCTCACATGCACTCCAGCACATGAATAAATCATTACATCAACCCATCAATGACATTGCACACCCAAGCACACCCAGCAACACCCAAGCAGCAATTCCAATTGCGACAATATCCCAGCCAAAATGGCAGTCTCCTCAATGTGTGTTTTAGCAAAATTTTGAATGTCCTGCTTGCTTATCATTGAACGATTTATATGTCCATGTGAAACATGTAGCTGAGTCATACTATTGACCAAATACAACGCAATCACTCATTCATCAAACTGATTTGGACCAGTTTTGCAAAGCCAGGTGTGACGTTTACACATCTGACCCAGTCACACAATCCATCCAAAAGCTTGCCTCTGCTCATCGAGAACCCAAGGCTTTGGAATGATCACTGCATGATTGGCAGCCATATGGTTGAGCCCAGTACCCCCAATCATGGTGGTGGTAACAACGATAGCGCACCAGGGGGCATTTTGGAAATGACTCATAACTTCACTGCACCTGTCAGTAGAATCTTTTGAGACCATGTGCATTATCTGTATGTTATGGTTCAAACATCAATGAATCCACCATGCCTGATGGGGAATCTGGTCTGACAAAGAACAAGAAAGTACAGTCTTCTGACCTAGCAGTGGAAGAAGAGGAGATTCTGTACAAGGTGTTTCATCTATCTCAGGAACTGTTGCCGAACAGCTGAGCAATTCAGCGAGAAAATATTCCCCAAGCCATCTGACAATTGGTCTCTCCACAAATTTGCTAGCATCACATTGTTCACTCAAACAGCCATCGGCGAAACGATCAAATTTGTACTCCAACGGTAGGGAAAAGCAAGTATACTGCCAGTGATGAATTCCCCCAGCCACCCCATGCTTGCCTTTAAGCTTCTGTATATTGAGTCAGGTGACATCATCATTGAGCTGCCTCTGTTCTTCCAGAGACCACTCAAGTGCAGCTGGATGAAATCCTCTGATGGAATGTAAACTTGGGATGCACCTCAAGCCAACTACAACTCTGTCCATCAGCATATTGTCCATGGGTGAATGACTTCGGTTATTACACAGGCAGCCATCTGCTGAGTGTTGGAGGAACTTCCCTTGGTGATGGTGGTTTGAAGGGCAGCAATAGCTGACACCAAAGTCTCAGGACAATGTTCTTCTACCACTCGCTCATACTCAGGCGCATCTGCAATTGTGTAATGCCACTGTATTGTATTTCCCCAGTTCTTCAGTGAATGGTAGGCCGGAGTTGCCATAACTCGCACCTTGAAACCAATTTGGGCTTCAAATGCAATGGACCAACCCTAAGACATCAAACATAGAAAGCGATGCACCTCATTGAACAATCCCCACCCAATCTAGCTGGTCATGAGCCAGCAAACTGTGTTATTCTGATATCTGAGCACCCAGCTTGCGACTGTATCATGGGTGATCAAGTGGATGTCCTGCTGTCTTTCAGGATGTTCCACACAGAAGTTGAGGTGTGAATGACTCAGGTTGCCAGCATCTTCTGCGCAGGGATTGCACACCGAAAATGGCGTCCCATTCAGGATGCTATTAAATGCACCAATGAAAATCACCTGGACACTTGGGAGCACCACACAGAGTACCAGATTTATTGCCAGGAGTTGAATCGTCTGCTTGTTATCAAGCAACTGGAGAACATAATGAGGAACAGGGTTAGGGTCAGTGCAACGGTACCATTAATTCTGGACAGTGCTAAGGGTTGAGAAGCCCATTTCCACTGCGAGATATTATCTGCCAAGAGAGAGGTTAATGAGCACCGGTAGTTGTGTCTCATGGTGATTTGTCAAATCCTCCATAATTGACTTGGCATAAAGAGCCACAGCCAAGAGAGTGAATGTCTTCCCAGGTCCCATTTCATCAGCCAGGCGTACACCAGGTTAGTCCCCATCAATGATCCATCTCCGCAGAATAAACCAAATTGCTCCGATTTGAGGTGCAAGAAATCTTGCTTCACAAAATAGCTTCAATGTGTACTTCGGCCTTCAAATAGCATGTGCATGTGAATCTCCACTTGGCACAGCACAGAAAAATGCAACTGCTTCTTCCAGACACTTGTGCTCGAAGGTGTTGTTGATAGCAGCCATGAGACATTATCCACAACTTGGCCTGGTACATCTCCTTGAGACTCAATCAGCCATTAGGTGAATTGTGAATTGCTGTCTAGAATTTAGATGCTCTTGATTGCCTTCACCAGGGCCACAGGAGCACTTGGGGTTGGTGGCAAAGGCAAATGAACACAGTCATCATGCTGAGCAGGGGCCAATCTCTGGCTGGGTGTATCAGGTGGTCCACTGGGGTTCTGGGAAACTTTCTTTTGCATGTATCAGGTGGTGCACTGGGGGTTCTGGGAGACTTCCATTTGGGTATATCAGGTGGTGCACTGGGGGTTCTAGAAGACTTCCTTTTGAGTGTTTGTTGGGGTATTCCCTACAAGGAATTTCAGTTAGCCCAGAACTTCATTCATCACTTAAGGTACTGCTAATATACTGCCTCTCCATCATTGCTTTTCTTGGGCTCCTCCATTAACCGAACAATCTCAGATATGTCCTCCCCATCTCCATTCCACTGGTTCGCCTGATAGAGTAGAGTTTCTGCTTCTGGTGCAACTGCATCGATGTTCTGGGCCTTCCCATCGCCTGTTCCACCGTTCCAAATACTGCCTGAAACTTCTCTCCAACTGTAACTCCACCATCTGGATCAGCTTCTTCACTCAACTGGCAGCTATATTCAGTCTGGAGAGTGAATGGGCCTTTCAGCTTTGCCTTAGCGATCCACTGCAGATGTTGGGAATATTCTTCAATTTCTTGCAATGACCTGCATAGAGACCCAGAAGTGGCATCTCTGTACACCCACACCTCAAACGACTTGTTTCAGATATCAGCCACCTCAATGTTCAGCCGTTTGGTAGGGTATTCATCACTGCTACTCTCCACCTTGCACTTCAAACAATCTCCCTTGACTGTCTGTTTGTCACCTTTTACAGTTCCGGTGGATCTCCCTCGTGGGTGGTTGCAGTTTTTCCGGATGACATCGTGAATCCAGTGGTACTTGATACTCACAGAATCCTCAAACTGGTCAAGGGGTAGAAACTCCTCAAAATACCGGATCAAAGCTGAGATTGCGGTTTTCAAAAGTTCGAATCCGGTGCGCCCCTTGAGATGCCCTGTCCTTATGCGCAGTTGTCCTGTCACACATTGAGAGTGCCCAGGAATTGGCCATTCCTGCCAATCATAATTCTGAGACTTGTAGATGTCACTTATCCCAGGCGTGTCACTTTCCGTGGACCCCCATGGTACTTGGCCCATCCAACCATGAGTTGACCGGTGGTGACTTTAGTCCCAGTAACAGTGGGCGGCATTTTTCCATCTCCAGTTCCATTGGGCAGAACAATGTCAGCTGGGGCTGTCTGACACTGGTGTGCAATGAGAGTGATCTGCCACATGTGTTGACCGAATGGGATGTTCAAAGTTGGGGTCCATGGTGACAGTTTAGGTTGCATTTTTGTTCATCTCCATTGCCCAGAAGCCGCCCACACTCCCTTCAGTCTCGCTGGTCTCTTTAGAAGTGGCAGTGTCCTGTCCAGGTGTTGGTTCTGCTGATGCTCCCGGATGTGCTGGGAGTGATTGAGGGAAGGAGGGCTGAATCAGAGGTGGGGGAAGATGTGTGAACAATGAGCCTGGAGCAACTGGTGGTCTTGGTGGAGGGGGAGGAGGCTGTGGGGTGTACCAGGGCCCATCAGCTCAAGGTGGTGGAAAAGGAGGATGTGGAGTGTACCAGGACCCTTCTTCTCCAGGTAGAGGGGAGGAAGATGTGGGGTGTATCCGGGCCCTTCACCTCCAAGTGGAGGGTGAGGGGGCTGTAGGGTGAACTGGGATCCTCTCACTCCAGATGGACCTGGCTATGCAGGGGGAAGCAGCAGTGTGTGCCGGTCTTTGTCCAGCAGTGGTAACATTGGTGGGTTTTGGTTTGCTGAAGGTGGTGTTGGTGGTTGTAGAGGTGGTGGTGGTGGTGGTTGGGGTGGAACATGTTTGGATGGAACCAAGGTTGCATGGTACTCATTCAACATGTTCTGTCCATGAGGGGTGATCATTGGTGGTGCAGCAAATAGAGGATGGTTGTTCAGTGGTTGCAGTTGATATTGCTGTTCCACAGTCAGCAGCTGGGGCAGTTGATAATGATGATTGTAATACCAGGAAAACCTGCCCTACATCTAAAACCCATCACTGCTGAGCTAGTAGTTTCGGTTGGGTCGTTTATGTGTGTAGCAATAATATTGATGCAGGTGTCCTGGATTGGTCAAAAAGTGCATGTTGGAGGGGTTGATTTGCTCCATGGCAAAAAGAAGTAGTCACAAAGACAAGGTTAGAAGGTTCGAAGGTTTTTGCTCAAAGTTCTCTACTACCCACAGAAGTTGCTACAAATCGGATGGTGTGATAGGCAGCATTCATCAGAAACAAGGTATGTTTATTTACACTCGCAATTCTCTTGAGAATACCCAACACACAACGAGCTCACCCGCACATCTCTTACCATACCAACCTATTTGACACACTTCTGATGTATGTTGTCATCACCCATCAACCGCTAGAAGCGTTCAAATTGATCACTCAATTACAGGCGGGGTATTACCCATGCCACATGGGTGCAATTTCTCAAAGCCCACCCTACATATGCTACGATTCTGAAGCTACAACAAACCAAACATATTAACCCATGTGATTGTCTGGCTTGTTGAAGTTTGATACTGAAAAATCAGCCTACTGCCTTTGAAGAGAGGTGCTTGATTATGCAGGTGTCAATCTCTCATATAAACAAAGCAGGTGACTTGCATGAAACCACTGTCATTGGTTGCAGATTTGGAGAATATACTGAAAATTTACCACACATCCAACTTACAATATTATTTAGAGATGGGAAACCCCTATTATCCAACGCATATCAAACTCAGGTGCCTTGCAATTACAAGTAAGCGGCTCAATTACATACGATCCGAATTCTGCTGCCACCCAACACTGCATCTGAATCTATGCCTGGAGGTTTTGGTGGAGATCCTGTGACGAAAATTGTAGGCTTAGCAGCAGATAGAAATGGGTACTCAATCACTCTGTAGGGTTTAAATAATGTGTTTGGTGAAGTGAAGTATAGTTGTTTGTCTGTTTCAAAATCTGCCCTATCAAGCCTGTATGTCATATGGCATGGGGACTTATTTCGCTGGAGGGGTATACAATTTGAATCTTCGGTAGCTTTATTTACCCCTGAAGCGGTGCTCCTCACCATTCACAATATACTTGTAACACCCTATCTACCATTCACCATACACTCATTGCATCCCATGGACCATTCACCATACGCTCATCATACCTGATCTACCATTCACCATACACACATTGCACTCCATCGACCATTCACCCTACCCTCATCATACCCCAGCTACCATTCACTATGCACATATCATACTATCTACCATTTGCCATATACTCGTTCTACCTGTTCTGCCATTCACCATACACTTGTCGCACCCTATTTACTATTCACCATACACTCATCACACCCCATGTACCATTCACCATATATTTGTCGTACTATTTGCCATTTGCCATTCACTCGTTTCATCCCATCTACCATGTACCATACACTTATCACGCTCCATATACTGGAGATACTGTATAAACAGTTACCAGTATCAGTCATCAGACAAATCAGATTTTACTATTGCGATGCATACTTTGAGTAAGTGGATTCCCAACTCAACTGGACTCTCTTGACATTATCTAAACAATCACTCAGAGGCATTTAATGACATGGGAGAGGTAATGGAACGACTGGGCACAGAAGTAAATTGGAGATCTAGTATGTAGCATAATAAGCAATGCAAGAAGACAATGATTGCAGGAGGATCTGATAGTACCCAATGGGTCAAACTGGCTGAGCACACATCTGAGAGTACTTCTATACCCAAGCAAGCAGATAAACACTATATCCCATGTGTAACTGTGAGGAAAGTTGCCCCTGCAGAAGTGCATGGAGAGGCTGCAGGTTGGCCTGTGGTGGGAGAGACTACAAGTCTCAACAACAAACTTCGGAAACTGAATTGGCACCTGTGGCATGCATTTGCAAACACCTTCAATCATCAGTGAGCCTATGCTTTGGGTACACAAAGAAACAGATGGGTATACGACCCTGTTCAGTGCAGCCTGGATGATTTCCATACAACCTCATTCCAAACAGCTTCTGAGCTTTGAGAGCTGCTGAGGTGACTCAACCTCGGTCTGGGAGCAGAGAGTTGGCTTCAGGCGCCTGGCAAATATAACAACATATACAGCAGGGACATTTTCAAGTACATCCAGTTTATTTTGGGGCATTTACTGTTTGCGGAGCACCTGGATTACACTCTGCTGCATCTGTACGATTTGTTGGATCAACGAATCGATAGTGAGATCAACTCAGTCAAGTGGTGGTGGGATACTCTGAAGGAATGACCTGACGCTGTTACAATTGTGCCAGCAATCTTTCCCTCAGAGAAAACCCATCTGACAAATTTCTCTCCCCAACAGAGTATCTGGCTGCAATATATGAGTATTGGAAACAATGGGAAAGATGTTCGTCATGCAGCATCAAGACCCACCTGGATTGTGGTGGAATTCATTCCAGTTCAACTGAAAGTCATAACTCATATAGACTCTGCATGGCACCATGAGATTCATACCATCCGGAAACCACATAGAGAAGTTGATATCAATGGCACTTGTTACAAGTGGGATTGTGCCAATAGTTTCAAATGTACCTGACACCTGTCGATAGCAACATGAATTGGTGACTACCTGGAGATTGCAATGATTACAAAAGTAGTTGGAAATGGATATCCGGTGAGTGAAGTAGTGTGTGAAGTACCAAAGGGATCTGAGATGGGCCATGATACAGAATTTCGCAACTGGGAGCCTCAATGTACATCACGCCAGCTTGATAACCTGGAGGAGAATCAACCAGATGAATTAACCCAGGTGCATCTGCAACTGACTTCAAATCTCTTCTGGGATTATTCTCTGTGCAATGTCTATAGCCTTTGGCAACCAAATGTGCTTCACCAACTCTATTTGAAGATAATGAAAGATCTCTTCAACTGGCTTTGAAGTACCTCACGGATCAAGGCTTGGAAGCACAATTTGATACCCAGTATACCTCAGTTCCACACTATCGGAACAGGTTGAATTTCTCTGAACCCTTCAATGGCCTGCAGAATGGATCGCAGCATGGCAAGGAAATATGAGTAATGCTCAGGAAGCTATATGCCGTCTGTGCTCCTCTGATTTCTAGCATTGTTGCAGCGGAAAATATATTGGAAAGAACATTTGATACGGAGGTTATGAAAACAATTTAGGCAATGATTGAATTTTTGTTTACTAGCTAGCCAGCACATGCACTCAGATATCTTGTTGAAATACCTTGACGAAGTTCTGAAAAGATTTTACAAGTGCAAAGAAATCCTCACACCTTAATGTGCTACTGAGGCTTGGAATGGCATATAGATTGCAACTACCAGGCACAGGCGCAATATTCAACAAGGTTGCAATGGAGAAGATAGAGAAAGAGCTGCATACAGAGATATATAGTATTACAACTGGGCCGCAGAAAACATTTAAGCAGTGCGTAAAAGAAGAGCAGCAGCATCCCACAACCTGGAATGAAACGAACAGGCAACAGCAACATTTTGACTTGAAGCATAGCTCTACAGAGTGTTCACAGGCTAGTTTTCCTTGTTTGGCGAGCTGTTGAAAGAAGTTCTGGACCACCTGGAATGCAAGCAGCATCCCGAAGCTGGCTGTGAACCTACAAGCAAGATTACTTCAGCGCTGGAATGAGAATGTAATGCTATTATGACTTTTGTGTTTAGTGTGTTGAAGGTTACTGATGCTGCCAAGTGGGAGTTTGGGTGGGGCCTGTTGGATGCTGGGCAAGCAGCATCACATTGATCTAACAAGTGCCAACATCAGGTTGCCTGGTATCTGGAGATAGACGTTTACAGAGCAAGCCAGGCAGCTCAAACTGCTTTTGGTCACACCATAATGGAGAAGTGCCTGAAGCATGATTGGAAATAAGACTCAAGGAAAGGTCTGAATTTATAGAAGCAGCTAACACTGCAATTCTATCACTTCCAAGAACCCAAAAGGCACCGCCTCTGTCATGACCACAAATTCATCACCAGGATTGGTACTCCTGATAATGTTTCAACCGAGATCTCGAAAGTCTTACACATTGTGAACGTCAAGTGAGCATACTGTGCCAGCAAACGCGTCAACTTCATACTTCAGCTTCTTCAGCACAATGATTACTATACCACGATAGACTACATGGAATTGATTTACCGATGCCTTCTTCAGTATAGATTGTACGTCGAGAACAGTGCAGTAGTCCTTGACATGATGATGGGTTGACAATAATAGCAAATGACCAGGTGCACCAGGCAGAATAGAATTCTTGCCAGCAAATCTGAAGCTTTGATACATCAACCCAGTAGACACTCTGTGCGGCAGTTCAAACATTAAACAATTTGTGTATGTTCACAGTCTTTCAAGCAGATATCACCTATGGAAGCAGCTGGAATCTTCAATATCTCAACATTGCCATCACTTGTCAGGCAGCATCTGCATGAGATCTGGGGCCATGATGCGGTTGGTGTGATCTGGAACTAGGGAAATCAGTTTGAGGCAGACATTACCTGAAAACCTCACAATGAGATCGCTTTCTATGTGCAGATATTTCATCACACTCGGCAAATGAACTGGATTCTGCTCGACTGTACCGTTGAGGGAATACCAGATGATGGGACGCACAGGCAGCCCAAGCATCTGATATGACTGTGCGTGGGCAACAATATGGATGATAGACTCCATTGATGTCAGTCTACATTTCCCATTTTATACCTCACCTATTCACGATCTGCCATGAGCTCACTGTCCAGTGTTGTGATTGTGAGGACTGGTGGCCAGCTATTGCAGCCGCATGCGCAATTCTTTTCATCCCTGCAAGCATTTGTTGATCGACCATTACTGCAGGAGTTGGCCATTGTTGTCGGTTAACATTTTGAGCATCGTTCAAGGCACCCTGAACATGTGGATCGGTTCGTCGGAGTGGTAATGAAATCAATACCACATAGTATTGCCATGGAGAAAATTGACAGGCTGTGCCACTTGTTCCCTGGGATCCAGGCAGCGACAGGGCAACTTTAAGTATAGATTGTAAATCATCAAATGCATTTGGATATGTACTGGAATATATAATAGCACAAAACACATATGGATGAAAGGTTTGGGGCTACCTCAACCATGCATTTGAACAAATATAAGGAGTCTCATCTACAGGTGCGCTCAAAATCCAGCTGATGTATATTGACAATATATTAGTGCAATGAGATCTTGAGATGTCAATTTATTCAAATCTTGCATGATGATGCTTGAAGTGGCAATGATCAATTGACACCATGGTATTTCATGGAGTCACATATGATGTCAATTGCCAGTGAGGGTGGCAGAATGTCAGGGCGGCTCGTAGAGCCAAGTACGTGAAGATGCAGGTTTGGAGATCTACCAGTATGTGTTCGGAATACATCAGGATGCTCCAGTGCGATTGTAGAAAGTTCACATGGGTACTGGAAGCTACTCGGAGTGTGTTAAAGCAGAGTAAAATAATTCAGCAGAGTTTGAGAGCCTCCTGAGCCCCAACGAGGTTCCTGGACGGTGGGTGCCAGGCCAAACAAGACATTGTATTATTCTGATGTTGTTGAAGGTTTTGGTTCTATTCCCAATCTTCCACAGATGTGATTGAACAAGTCAGACACAAATTGTGACCCTCGATCGGACACTATCATTCCGGGCAGTCCATCCAGTCTACCAACTTCTTTGATGTACATTTCTCCCAGCTTTCCATCCACCTCGTCAGTACACGATACCAGGTGTTGCATCTTGATAGGCAATCGACCACTATCCATACCGTGTTGAACCATTCGCTTTCCAGTAGTCCAACTATGAAGTCCATACTCAAGTCCTTCCATGGTTGCTCTGCTATTTCTATATCAGGGATATGCAATTTCCTTCCTTGCCTGGCACCCATCTTGCAGGATCCTTCTTGGGACTTGGAAGGCACTTGAACATCTATGTATCATCATTCTATGCTCCGCTGCACCCCAGGCAGCTCCCTGTGCATCTGTGAACCTTCTACAATCGCACTGGAGTATGTCACCACATTCCTACCACATCCTTGGAGGACTACAAACTTGCTCTTTTACATACTCTGCTCCACGTGGGTCCCTGACATTCTGCAGCCCTCACTTTCAATTTGTATCATATGTGACTCCATTCATGGATCATGCTGTCAATTCATTGCTGCTACTTCAAGCATGGTCATAAGAGATTTGAATAAATGTACATTTCTAGATCTCATTACACTGATATATTGTCCATATGTACCAGCTGGATTTCCAGTATACCCTGAGTTAGACCCCTCTCATGTGCTTGGATAGATGGCAGAGGTGGCTCCAAATCTTTCGTGCTCATGTGTTTTGTCATAATATACATCCCAGTACGTATCCAAATCCACATGATTCTTTACAATCCATACCAAACTGTACCCTGTCACTGCCAGAATCTCTGGGGCCAAGTGGCACAGCCCATAAATTTTCTTCATGGCAATAACATGTGGTGTTGATTCTTTTATCACTCTGACGAACACATTCACTTCTTAAGGGTGCCCTCAACCATGCTCAAAATGTGTACCAACAACAACATCCAACTCCAGCGGTAATGGTCAATTAACCCAGGTTAGATGCAATGAAATGAAATGTGTGTGCTGCTGCAACAGCTGGCCACCAGTCCTCGCAATCATCCCACTGAACAGCAAGGTCCTGGTGGGTGGTGAACAGGTGAAGTAAAGAATGGGAAATATGGAGTGGTGCCCGTGGAGTCCATCATCAAGAATTATGTCCATATGTACCCATATCACCTCCGGTGGCCACCTGTGCACTTCACCATTTGGTATACCTCCAACGCTGCTGTCAAGCAGGATCATCTTCATCTGCTGAGGGTTCTGAAATGCCGGCGTGTAGACAGCAACCCTATTGTAAGATTGTGAAGTTACATCTTCCTTGAACTCATTTCTGCAGCCCCAGATCACATTGACCACATCACTGCCCCAGATCTCATTCAGATGCTGCCTGTCAAGTGATTGCAATGTCAGAATATTGAAGGTTTCAGCTGTGTCAGCTAGTGATATTCGCTTGAAAGACTGTGAACGTAAACAAATAGTTGAAAGTTTAAACTGCCACACAGGTTGGGTACTGGGTTGATTCAAAAGTGTAGATTCAGCGTTAAAGATTGTTGTCTGTTGCATGGACCTTGTCATTTGAAGTTTCTTTTCCCCCTTGATTATGTTAAGGACTACTGCACCGTCCTCAACGTACCATCCATACAAAGCAAGCCACCAAAGAGTCTGTTTCTTTTGGTCGATTGCGGTGCAGCAATCATGGTGCTGAAAAACCTGTAGTATGAAGTTGACCCCATTGCTGGCATGGTACGTGTCTTTGACATTCTAAATGTGCAACAGTTCTGAGATATCAGTTAAAACATTATCTGGAGCACCTGTCTTGGTGACGAACTTACAGTAACGACAGAGGAGGTGCACTTTTGGTTTTCCGCAGTGATAGATTTGCAGTGTTAGCTGCTCCCATAAATGTGGACCTTTCCTTCAGCCCAATCCCAGATCATATTTCAGGCGCTTCTCTGTCATGGCATAATGTAAAGCAGCTTGAGCTGCCTGACTTGCCCTGTTAACCTATATTTACAGATGCCACGCAACCTCTTCTTGGTGCTCCATTGACCAATGTGTTGCTGCTTGCTCAGCGTCTAACAGGCCCAGCTCGAACTCCCGCTTTGCAGAGACCATGGCATTCAATGTATCGAACACAGCAGTAATCAAGGGGTGACATTCATGTTCATGTTATCAAGCAAACCAGCATGTTGGTCTATGGCTAACATCAGGATGCAGCCTGGATTCCAGGTGGTCCTCAGTATCTTTAAATGACTGTCTGGAATAGGCAAGCTGGTGTGGACAATCTTTAGAGCTCTGCTGTGTGTCGTACGAATGTTATTGCCCACTTCTCAGCATTCCAGATAATGGCACACAGCCACTCTTTTTTCAGGAATACCTTACAAGTTTTCCACTTCCCAGTTGTGATACCATATATCTCCCTAAGAAGCACTCTCCCTATCTTCTGCATCGCCACCTCTTGAGGTGTTGCTGCTTGTGCTTGGAAATCACTGTAAATACACTGTCTGAACGTCAGTAGCATGATGAGGATTGGAGATTTGTTTGAACTTGTAAAAGCTTTTGAGAGCTTCGTCAAGGTATTTCAACGAGATATCCAAGTGCATTCACTGGGTGGCTAGTATAGGAACATTCAATCAGTCTCCAAATTGGTTTCATAACCTCATTATCAGATTCACTTTCTGAGATTGTTTCCCCTGCAATGTCACTCGACAGCAGTGGAGAACATACAGCAGATAGATTCCTGAACATTTCATGGATATCCTTGTCATGCCAGGATTGATTTTTGAGAGCATTGAAGGATTTAGTGAAATGCAACATGTTCGGGTAGTATGGAACTGAGGTAAACCAGGCATCAAATTCAGCTTTCAAGCCCCAATCGATGATGTACTCCAAAAGCCAGTTGAGGTGATCTTTCAACATCTCTAAATGGAGGTGGTGAAGCATATCAGGTTGCCAAATGCAATAGATGTTGTCCACAGAATGATTCCAGAAGAGATTCACAGTTTGTTGCAAATGTACCTGTTTGAATTCATCATGTCAATTCTCCTTCAGGTGCTCCTGATACGGTGACGTTTATTGAGGCTCCCAGTTGTGAAATCCTTTGCCATGCGCCATCTCAGGTGCCTTTGGTATATTGCACACAGGGTATGCTACTCTGACTATCTTCGTGATAATTTCGATCTCCAGGTTGTGTCCAATCTATCTGACTAGCATGGGGTACCAGGTATGATTGAATATAGTGGCACAATGCCACTTGTAACCAGTGCCATAGATATCAACTTCAATGAGTGGTTTCAGGATGGCATAGATCACGTTGTGCCATGAAGAGTCTATATCGGTTGCAAATTTCGTTGGAACAGGAATGAATCCCACCTGAATCCAGGCGCGCCTGGACGCTGCACAATGAACATCTTTCTGAATGTTCTTGATACTCATAAATAGTTGCCAGGCACTCTTTTTGCGAGAGATATTTGTCAGATGGGTTGTATCTGATGCGAAAATTACTGCCACAATTGTTGCACCATTGGGTAATTGCTATTGAGTTTGCCACCACTACTCAACTGAGTTTTGCACATCATTGCTTCAATGATCAGCTTAATTGTACCGCTGCACCAGAGCAAAATACAGGTGCTCCGCAAACAGTAAATTTCCCCAAAACAATTGGAAGCACTTGAAAATGTCCCTGCAGTATAGGTTGACATATTTTCCAGGTACCTGAAACCAACTCTCTGCTTCCAGTCCGAAGTCAAGGCAACTCAGCAGCTCCCAGAGCTCCGATACTGTCTGGAATGCAGTTTTACAGAAATTGTCCAGGCTACGCCACAGATAAGGGTTTACTCAAGTTTTGATTGGTGTTCCAAGAGCACGGACAGATTGATAATTGAAAACTTTTGCCAATTGATGCCACAGGTTCCAATTCAGTTTCCGGTGTTTGTTGTAGAGGTTTGTAGTCTCTCCCACCACATGCCTACCTGCGGCCTGTCCATACACTTTGGTGTGGGTGACTTTCCTTGCTGTTACACATGTGACTTTGTGATTCTCTGGTAACTTGGATATGGGAGTGCTCTTGAAGGTGTGTGTGGCTGGTATGAACCCTTGGGCACTGTCAGGTTCTCCTGCATTCAGTTACTTCTTCCTTTGCTCATCTCGCTATTTACTAGATCCCAAATTTGCTTCCATTGCAAGTCATTCCATTATCTCTGTGCTGTCGTGAAATGCCTCTGGGTGCATGTGGTGAAAATGTTGAGCAATACCAGTGTAGTTCCTGATAAGCTCTCCACATAGTTTGCATCACAATCCTATCAATTGGATTGCCCGATGACTCATTCTGGTAACTGTTGTTACACTATCTCCAGTAGATGGGGCAAGACGAGTGTATGTTGAATGATAGATGGGGTGTGATGAGTGTATGGCAAATTGTAAATGGTGTGGCGAGTGAATGGTGAATGGTGAATGGTAGATGGGGTGCAAGCAGTATATGGTGAATGGTAGATGGGGTGCGATGAGTTCATGGGGAATGGCAGATGGGGAGCGAGGAGTGTATGGTGAATAGTGTGGAGTACCAAGTCAGGGGCAAAGGAAGCTACCAAAGGTGCAGGTTGTACACCCCGCAAGTGAGCTGAGGCTCTGTGTGATCTGATATACGGGCTTCATGGGAAAAGTTTTGAAACAGAAAAATAGCTATACATCATTTCACCCCACATATTTTTGGTACACCACAAAGTGCTTCAGTTCCCATCCGTGATGCCTGCAAAGCCCACAATTGTCATTACGAGCATTCCACCTAAACCTCCTGGCAGAGGTTCACATGCACCAGTAAGTGGCAGCAGGACTTGGATCACATCTAATCCTGCCACTGCCTTCAAATGGCAAGGCACCAGAGTCTGATAGGCATTGTATAATCAGGGTTACCCATTTCCAGATAGTGTAGTATGTTCAGATGTGGGGTACAGTTCCAATATAATCACAGAATCTGCAACCACCCCCAGGAGGTTCATGAAAGTTGCCTGCTTTGTTATACGTGAGATGGACACTGGTAAGCACCTCTTGTCAAGGGCAGTACACTGATTTTGAGTATCAAATGTCAACATTCAAGGCAATGGCAGATGTTTATCCGTTATGTATATTTTAGCTTGAGATTCGCAACCTAAGTTGGGTGGGCTTTGAGCAGCCGTACCGAAGTGGCAGGGGTGATAACCCTCCTTTCATCTAGTGATCAACTTGAACATGCCTAGCAGACAATGAGTGACAACAAGATGTATGAGAAGAGTGTCAAACAAGGCAGTATGGTAAAAGAGGTATGGGCAAGGTTGGTGTGCATGGAGTATTTTCAAGAGGATTGTGAGTATATATGCGTGCACCATATCCCCCTCATGTGCAGCCTGTCACTCTGCGTGATTCTCAGCGACTACTGCAGGGTCCATTGTGGTTTCAACAATAATCTCCAAACCTTCTCACCTCCTCCTCGGAACTACTTTTATACATCATGTCGCAGAACCACCTCTCCAGCACCCACTCTCCAACCAAGCCAGGACACCATTATCAATCTTATGGTGGCATAACTCCACAACGATCCAACCCAAACTACCAGCTCAGCAGTGCTGTGTCTCAGAGGTGGGACAGGTTTGCCTGGCATTCCAATCCCAATCATCAACCGCCCAGGCCGCTGACGGATGAACCGCAATATGATCTGCAACGCCAGAACAACTATCCTCTATAAGCTGCACCGCTGAGGTCAGCCCTTATGAACGGCACATGTGGAATGAGTACCGATATACCAGTGTTCCATTCCAACAGGTTCCACCCTGACCACCTCCCCCACTCCCACCTCAACCAACCCCACCACTTCCACCTCAACCAACACCACCACCACCACCACCAACACCTTTAGCGAACGCAAATCAACCAATGTCTCTGCTGCCTGACACAGATGGGCACACACTGCTGCCTCCCACACTGCGGCCAGGCCCATCTGCAGTGGCAGGATCTCGATCCACTCTACAGTCCCTTCCCGCTCCACCAGGATGTGAAAGTCCCAGGTATACCCCACATCCTCCTCCCCCTCCACCACGACCACCAGTTGCTCCAGGCTCATGGTCCACAAACTCGTCCCCATCTCTGATGCAGCCCCCCTTCCCTCAACCACTCCCAGCAAAGCTGGGAGCACCAGAAGCACCGATGCCTTGACTGGAAACTGCCATGTCTGAAGGGACCAGCAAGACTGAAAGGAGTATGGCACCTGGGCAGTAGAGATATAACAAAGGGCTACATAAACTATCGCCATGGACCCCAACTTCTAACATCTCCTTCGGTCAACGCCAGCGGCAGATCACTGATGGTGAATACCGGGGTCAGACAACCCCTGCCGACATTGTTCCACCCAATGAAATTTGAGATAGAAAAAGGCCGCCCACTGTTGCTGGGGCTAAAGTCACTACCAGGCAACTGATGGTTAAGATGGGCCAAGTAAAGAAGGGATTCATGGAGAGCCATATGCCTGGAAGTAGTGACTTCTCCAAGATCAAGAAACATATTCAGCATGAATCAATGATTCCTTGGCACCCTGAATGTGTGATGGGACTACTCCACTTGAGCACAAGGTAGATCAAGGAGTGCACTCGATTCAAACTTTGGAAAGCAGCTATCCCAGATTTGATCCTGTGTGATAAGGAGTTCCCGCCCCGTGAGTGGTTTGATGATTCTGAGACTATCAGGCATGACTGGATTCACAATGTGATCAGAAATCTCCTCAACCGCCTGCAACAAACAGTCACCATGACAGTAAATGGTGATGAAAAGTCACGGACAGGAGGTGGTGGACAGTGCAAGGTGGAGGGAATCAGGAGTGAATACGCTCCCAAATGGCCAAAAATTGAGCTGGCCAATAACCAACACAAGTCGTTTGTAGTACAGGTTCATAGAGATACCACTTCTGGGACTCCATTCAAGTTATTTCAAGGACCTGAAGAATATTCCCAACTTCTGAAGTGAATTGCTAAGGCAAAGCCGAGGGGCCCATTTACTGTCCAGACCATATGCCCATGACAGCGGAGTGTAGATGCTGCTCAAGATGGTAGAGTTATGGTTGGGGAGGAGTTTTGTAGCAGTGGTTGGAACCAGGAAATATGGAATGGGGAGGTTGAAATCTTCAGTGCAGTTGCACCTGGCGAAGCAACTCTGGTCCTTGAGGCAATTGTGTGGAATGGAAATGGGGATGATCCGCTTAAGAACGTTCTGTTAGTGCAGGAACCCAGTAACCGCAATAATGGAGAGGGAGTAAGTCAGGAGTACCTGAAGTGAGGATTGAAGTTTTGGACTAACTGGAATTCTTTGTAGGGAGCACTCCCACTAACACCCAAAAGATAGTCTCCCCGAACCCCCTGTGCACCACCTGATACACCCAGTAAGCGGAGAGCCCCAGCCCAGCTAGATGACTACCTTGATTTCCCCGTGTTACCGACTCCAACTGCTCTTGCCACCCTGGTGAATCAAATGAGGAGCACCAAAGACCCAGGCAGCAATTGACATATAGCCAAAGAGCTGTTCGACCCTCAATGTGACGAGTCAGGGCAAGTTAACGATGATGCTCATATGGCCACAATCAACAATATCTTCGAACATGAGTGGCTTGAAGAAGCAGTTGCATTACTGGGTGCTGTGCCACGCGGAGATTCACATGCGGATACCATTTTAGGGCCAAAGTGCACCTTGAATCAATTTCCAGAAGTAAGCTTTCCTGCACATCAGACCAGGGTGATTTGGTTGATTTCGCAGAGATGGATCTTTGATGTAGACCTTCCTGGGGTGCTCCTAGCTGATAAAATGGGACTTGGGAAGACATTTGCTCTTTGACTGCAGCTCTGTATGACAAATTATCCACTGGGGAGGTGACAAATCCCATTGAGACACAACTATGAATACTCATTGACCTTTCGCTTGGCAGATGGTGTCAGGCAGTGGAATCAGGGTTTTCAACCCTCAGCACTGTCCAGAAGCAATGGTACCCTTGCACTTACTGTAACCCTGTTCCTCATTATCTCCTGCAGTTGCATGATGATTAGCCAACAACTGACATCCCGCCATGGAATCTGGCCCTCTGTGTGGTGCTCCAAAGTGTCCACGCAGTATTAATTGGTACCATTATTACCATAACAACCGGGACTCTTTTTTTGGTGCATGTTCCCCGCACAGATAATGCTGGCAACCTGAGTCTCCTAAAACTCAACAGCTGTGGGGAATATCCTGAGAGACGGTGGGACATCCACATGATGACTTTTTTACCTTCACGAGCCGGGCGGAAAGAGACAAGAATGACATTGTTCACCAGCTTATGAAAGGTCAGTGGTTGTAGACAATTTTCAATGAGTCACACCACTTCAAACATCTGAAGTCTGAGGGTTGGCCTGTTACATCAGAAACCCCAATTGGTTTCAAAGTGCAAGTTATGGCAACACTGGGCTACCACTCACTGAACAACTGTGGAAACACAACGCGGTTGCTATTCCCAATTCCAGATATGCCTGGGAATGAGTGAGCAGTAGAAGAGTATGGTTCAAAGGCTTGAATGGCAGTGATCACCACCCTTCAAACTGCCATCATGAAGAAATGTTCCTCCAAAGCTCAGCAGGATGCTGCCTGTGTAATGACCGAAGTCACTCCTCCATGCACAATCCACCAATTTACAGCATTTCAGCTGGCCTCAGATTCACCCCTGGTTGCTATCCCATCAGGGGATTTCCATCCAGTTGCTCTGGAGTGGTCACAGGAAGAACTGCAGCAGCTCAATCATGATGCCACCCAACTGAAGAGGCAGAAGCTTCAAGGTAAGCATGGGGTTTCCTGGCGGATTCATCACTTGCAGCATGCATCTTTTTTCCTACTCTTGGTGCAAGAAGGTGATTGTTTTGCTGATGGCAGTTGGAAGGAAGAGTGGGATGCCAGTGGTTGGGTTGAGGGTCCTATTTTCACATTGCTGCCAGTATCGCCCATCCCTAAGTTGTTCAGCAGTGCGGCAACTGTTTCTCAAATGGATAACGAGTCTAGTACATGCTCTCCCATCCTTTCACCGCTTTCTCAAAAGGCTGTTCTCTTTTGTCCTTTGCCAGGCCAAGTTCACCATTTGACATGGTAGATTCATTGCCATGTCTACCATAAGATCCAGGTAATATGCATGGTCTCCGACAATTCTGCCAAGAGGCACACCAAAGTCATGAGTGATTTGCAAAATTCTCTGTGGTGCTCCATCGTCATTACCACCACTAGGATTGGGGGTACTAGGCTCAACCTCATAGCTGCCAATCATGCAGAGATAGTTGTGAAGCCTTGGATTCTCAACGAACAGCAGCAATTATGTGGATGGATTGTACAACTGGGTCAGCCATGTAAGCCTCACACCCGGATTGCCATCACTGGCCCGAATAGCTTTCATAATAGAGTGACTGTACTTGCTATGGCCAATGGTACTATTCAGCTATATGTTTTGCAAGAACAGGTAAATCATCCTATGATTAGCAAGCAGGATGTCTACAATGTTCTCAAAACACGTATTGAGGCAACTGCTATTCAGGTTGGGATGTTGCCACAATTGGAATAGCTGCTTGGCTATTTCCAGGTGCGCTGTGGTTTGGGATTGCATTGATGGGTCGTTTGGAATGTATTTTTGATTTGCTGCGGTGCATCTGGGAGTATTCGTTGTGGTTGTACAGAGTTTGGGTCGGGGGATGTTTTGGCTGTCACTGAGTTTTTCTTCAAAATGGGCTAGATTTTCTGTATTTTTATTATCTCTCAGGTGTCATTAGTTCCAGATGTTAGAGAATCGCTGGATTTGGGTTATGTTATATATTCACTTGATATCACATGAGCAACAGAATGCAGTGGTCAAGAATTGATTATGATTGTAGTCGAGGATGAGGGAGCCCAGTGGTTCAGCTGTCAGGTAAAACTAGCTTGCCCAAAACCAGAAATAGAAGACAAAGGTGGTTTAGATTGTACTCAAAGTAGCAATTGATTGGATCTCAATTTCTCACTCTTTCTCTGGTGTATCTACACCACCGCAAGACTAAGCTCTGCCAATGTTTTCAGCTTCAAGAGTAGTACTAGCAATATTTTATATGTATTCTTAGCCCGCCCAAGCATTCATGACAGACTTGGCTCCAGCTCATACCATCCAGAATGTCCAATGATCGAATGTGAATACATGTTTAGATTTGATATAATACCAGCTGATAGTAACTCGATCGTTCTGAATACAAGTGAAATGCAACCTGGACCATTCGCCTGGAATCCGCCATCATACCATGATGTTTTTTGTCCCTTTTGCTCCATTCTATCCTGCCACTTTTCATCATCTCTGCACACCTTCAGCTTAACCTGCCTGCCAGCCATATGATCATCAAATCTTCATCTGTGCTGCAGCCCCTACTCCATGTACCATTCGGTGAACACTTTCCCCCACCAGATCTTGTCCACATGTAAATCGACTGAATTTTCATAGACATGATTTACACTACTCAAGAAACCATGTACATTCAGCTTGAGATTGCATATAGCTGCGGCCTTGTACAGCACAAGTTCTATAGCTGTGAGTTTCCATTGCGAGCAACGGAAACGGCCGAAGGGGTGCATTTTGGGGGGATTCATTACCGTTCGCCTATTAGTCCTCTGAATAGTCCAACCCAGCCTTCCAACTTTGGGCTGCTCATGCGCGAACATGTCGAGCAGAGACAGTTTTCAGATGAGAGCACAGAGAGATCAGAATGCTCACAGGACCAATCAGTGCTGACACAAAAGGAAGGGGATACGAAGCCTGCTGAGCAATGATTCCAGCTTCGATATACCGTAAGTGATGGCATTGAATTCTGGATCAAAGAGCCTGTAACTACAGAACCAAATGGTAATAGAGACCGTGCAAGAGGCGTTGGAAGTGATCCACCTGGGGTCTCTGAGTATTCTAGCTCCAGTTTGGGAAACTTGCACTCTTCTGATAGTGCAGAGGATGTTCTCCCACTACTTCCACCACCTGCAGAAACAGATTATAGTGAATCAGCTTTGGTACCACCACAAGTACGACCCCTATCATCAAGAACTCTGAATTCAAGCCAGTAGCAAAATATTATACTTCCCTACATGTTCAAGGGAGACCCAACAGACAAGAAGGAGTCCTACCACTATTGGATGACAGGAGTGTATCGCGATCGCAGATACTGCAAGGATGATTATCACGATGACAACAATAAAATCATCGTCGTTAGAACTATTTTTTGACAGTAAGCTTTAGGTTGGTACAACAACCATAAAACACAGCTTCAGAAGCATTATCAGGGTGACACATGGTCAGCATTCATCAGCGCTATGGAGGAATGATTCATCGACCCAGAGGAAGAAACCGAATGCCACCAAAAAGTGAATGAATTTCAGTACCAGGGAGACATCCAGGACTACATCGTAAGGATGGAGGACTTGAGCAACCATGTTTGCTTATCAAGGATTTCATGGTGACAGGCTCTATACTGCAGACACAATGAAAGATTCAAGGATCAAATATCCTTGTGGAAGATTCAACCAGACCATGTCGTGGAATACAGATTACTGCTTACAACAGTTGGCCGCACATCTGGGAGGCGCTGGCAAGATAAATTCCAGCACAATGATCACAAACCAAAAAACAAAAAGAATGATAAGAGGAAGCATTATGATAATGGTGATAAGGGGTATTAACGAAAGAAGAACTTTGAGACATGTTCTGACCGCAAGAAACCTCAGACAGAATAGAAGGGTTCTAAACCAATATACATGGACAATGGTGAAGCCTTCAAGGGCATCCCAGAATCATTGCGGACAGCATGAGCCAAGTGCAATGAGTGCAAGTGCTGCGGTGATTCAGAGCATTGATGGATATTCTGTAACAATGGCATCAAGATCTCCTCCAGTGATAAGAAAAAGAAGGACAAAAAGCATAAGGTGGCAGCGCCAGAAGTAACCACCTCTTCTTCAAAGATCAAGCCTAGGAGTCTGGCTGACCGAATTACGACACTGGCAGCAGCCTCAAGCTCTCCAGTTCTTTACGAGAATTACTTTGACATTATGGACATTTATGGATGAACCAAATTTCTTTTGTTCTTCCTTTGTTCTACAGGATAGCGGTCTGTTCTATGGGTCTTTGAGGTACAGATACCTCCGGTTTTTGTATTTATGGGTACATATATTCATATGTCTATGGGATTAGATGGGTACAGACATCTGTGTATCTTTTGGGTTTGCCAATACAGTCATTGGTTTTGCTTAGATTTTCAATACAGAATAAACTTCCTTTTCTGCTGTTTGAAAAAGAGTACCTGAAAATGAGTTCAATACTTGAAATATGCCGGTCATATAGCATCCAAGCATGTCAAGTAACAAACAAATCAAAGTTGATTACATTCTCATCCACTTCCAACCGTAACCCATTGCGGCCGGAGCTGGGTCAGAAGGCAGTTCATCATACTTGCCTACCACAAAGATTGAAAACGCAAGGCTGCAGCCAACTCACCTCATCCTGCACCCATGAAGTCCAAACAATTACCACCCAAACCTAAGACAGGTTCAAGACCCACAATAATTATGTTTGGAAGCATTCGAGACAAGCAGAATGAGTCTGTAAGGGTTGTCTTGGATACTATGTACAATACATCTATGATGTCAAATTAGTGGGCTGATTCACATGGTGTTACATTAGTGACTCGAACAGAACCAAGAATAGTTGAAGACTTCAATGGGGAAGAGTGAGAGGAGTAGGTTGGCAGTACATGTTTTCTGTCATACTGTGGTATGAAGCCCATAATGCCAGTGAGACCATCGAAATTGGTCCAATGCAGGATTTGTCTGATATCATGCTACCATACTTGTGGATTGACAAGCATCGAGCACTCAGTGGAGTTACCCAGAAAAATGACATGTTGGGTTTACCTTGCAACACTGTGATCAACATTGCACAAATGCCATGGTCTCTCCCTTCTCGATCGAATATGATGACTCCATTCTGATGTGTCGCACAGACCCACAATGGATCGGAACAATTGGTTCACTGTATGTGATCATGGTATATGAAATTGAGTTCGAATGTGTGGAGCGCATTTCATGGCAATACTGAGACATTGAAACATTATAAACCGGAAACAATGCCAACACTTTTTTGCATCATCAATCCTATGATCATTCCAATGACATGAAGGGTGGAGAACAACCTCCATAGGGTCCCATCTACGCTCTTTCAGGGAAGGAGCTCTCTGATCTTGAAGAATATGTTCGGGAAATGCTTGATTTGGGAAAGATCTGTCCTAGCAAGTCACCTGTGGGTGCACCCATACTCTTCATGCCAAAGACATACGGAAGGGGTATATGATCGTGCATAGATTACAGAGGTCTAAATCGTGTGATGGTTATAAACCAATATCCATTGCTGCTTATGAACGAACCTAGAGACAGAGTGGCTGCATCGAGCATTCTCATTAAAATTGATTCGAAGGAAGGGTACAAGCTCATTCGAATTGAACCTGGTCATGAATGGCAAACAGCATCTTGTATAAGATATGGGTATTATGAATACCTAGTGATGCCCTTCGGATTGGTAAACGTGCTAGCTACTATCCAAGATATAATGAAGGAGATCCTGTGAGATTTTATCAATCAGTAAGCAATAGTCCATATGGATGATATCCTGCCCTATATACATCATGAAGAAGAGTATTTTCAATCGACTCGCGATGTCCATCATCAAGTACAGGCAACCGACTATGTTATTGTACCCGATAAGTGGGAATGGCACCAGGAGCAATTTGAGTACCTCAGATATCTCATATCGAGAGAAGGTGTCAGCATGTCTGAAGACAAGATTGACACCATTTCTCACTTGGAGATTCTGGAGTCTGTCAAGGATGTTGAGTTCTACCTTGGATTTGCCAAATATTATCGTCACTTTATCAAAAAATATTCAAAGATATGCCACCCCTGAATGGAGTTACCCAAGAAATCGATTGAAACGTTTGATTGGAACACAAATCCTGAAAATCAATTCACCCTCTATTCACTCGAGAAGCACTTTACCGTGGCCCCCATTATATGTCACTTCGAGTCTGTTTGACCAATTGGATTTGAGACTGATGCAAGTGATTTTGCAATTGGTGCTGTTCTCTCCCGAGTCATTGATAGACGATTACACTCAATAGCTTATCAATCTCAAACAATCAATAAATCCAAGATCAACTATGAAATCCATGACAAAGAGATAATCGCAATAGTAGCCATGTTCAGAGAATGGCGACATTATCTCATAGTTGCAGCTTACCCAATAAGTGACTTCACCAATCACAAGAATCTTGAATATTTCATGACTACGAAGATTATTCATTGTAGGCCAGCCCGCTGGGCTCGATAATTGATGAGATATGATTTCAATCATTGTACTGACCCGGTAGTGCAAATGGAAAACCTGATTCCTTATCCAGGCATTGGGAGTACCACCCCGAATAAGGGGGAGGTTGTACCCAAGAACTGTACTTCCAAGTTATGGAATATAACCCAAGCTCTGACATCTCATTCGCAGACGAAGCCCTTTATGATCCTGGCAGACTGGGGATACCAGACAATCTGAAGTTGAAAAACCAGATATTAAAAGCAGAGCACGATTTACAAATGGCTAGACACATGGAGCAGAATACAACAATCGTGCTGGTAAGATGGAATTTCTTTTGGGCGTAAATGGAGAAATTCATCGAAGATTAGATCCGCTCATGCCTTGAGTGCCAAAGGATTAGGAAGCTCACCATGCTCGCTATAGACTCCTACAACCACTCGAATGAGCATACCACCCATGGGATTCGATTTCCATGGATTTCATCATCCAATTACCAATATCAGATGGATGCTTATCGAAATGGGTTAAAATTGACCAATGGCCGAAAATGGCTCACATCATTCTTTTGACAGATAATGACAAGAACACTATGGAATTGGTCAGAATTTTCCTCAATCAATTATGGAGATTCCATGTCCTACCATCGAATACAGTGTCAGATCGGGACTCCAGGTTCACCTCAATATTTTGGTTCTCTTTGGTCAAAGCTCTTGAGATTAGGTCAAAGATGTCTTGGCAATTCCACCCTCAAATAGATAGGCAGACGGAAAGAGTCAACAAAATACTAGAATGATATTTGCGGAATTGCGGCAATTATGAGCAGGATAACTCATCTGGGATGTTACCAATGGCAGGATATGTCTATAATAACTCTCTCACCACTGCGACAGTAATGTTACCATTCTTTGCACACTTTGGATTCTATCTTTGAACAAATTTGCCCATCAAAGTAGAAGCAAAGAATTTGGCATCCAGAAACTGTATTCACAGGATGACCAGCATGCATGCCTTCTGCTGTAAAGGGTTAGAACAGGCACAGGAGACCATGGAAAGTACTATGACGTGTGCGTTAAGGTACCTCCAAAGAATTTCGTTGGTGAATTAATTATTATATATGGGAAGAACCTCAAAACTCAAAGACCATCTAGAAAACTAGATGTGAAGCTTAATGGACCTTTCAAGCTCTCGACTGTGCTTCTGCCCACCACTATCACCCTTCAGTTACCAAATTGATTGCATATTCACAATGCATTCAATATATCACTGATTGAATCTTATCGATTCGCCACTAACCCTACTGGACATTAACCAATGCATGCTTCAGCCAGCAAGCACAATGAGCTTGGTTATGATGTTGACAGCTATGTGTACAAAACAGGTTATGATGTGGAAGAGATTATGGGCAGCCAGTATAGCAAGGAATGGAAACAGGTTGAATATCTGGTCAAGTGACAGGGGTATCTGGAAGAAGCAGATTGGACTGAGGAATCTTATGAGAACTTCGACAACAAGAGATTGTTAATGGAGTATCAGAGTTGGAATCCTCAGGCTGTAAAAATAACAGGATCAAGTCAAAACAGTTGAGCTAGTACCATTTCTCCACCAAGGGTTTTTAATAGCTAGCAAGACACCTGATGAAGGATTTGGTTTTGGGCACATTGGGTCATATTGTCCATATAATGAAAAAATGATGGATTTGGTCTTGGGCACAACGGGCCATACTGTCCAAACCAAGGATAAGATCAATTTGGTTTTGAGGGCACACGGGGTCAAGATTTTTCCAAATCAACAAAACAAATGCATAGTGTATCAACTGAACACACCTGATTAATTGATTTGCCTTGCCACCATAAGTCTCATTCGGATGTAAGCAAACTGATTGTTCAACTGTACTTGTATGTCTCAGCTGGCCATAAGCAAGTGGTCAAAGCAAAAGGATCTCTGCAGTTCCACTATATTGAGCATTTTGAATAATTGACTTCAGCGTACTGGATCATGTTTCGCCAAACACAATGAAGAGCAGATAAGTATGGAATATGGTTATTCACAGACACACTTTCTAAAAGAGTGGATATTGTTACACCTTGCGAGATCGCAGTGGGGTCATGTACGATCATCTACAATTTCCCTGATTAGATAACCTCAACTATTACTTGTCTCAGATGCCAAAGCCAACCTTTTCAAATAACTAGCCAATGAACACCCACACCATGGATAAGCATCAATGGCTAGTTCATGACTGCAGTTGCTTCTGCTCCTAATCACCAACAAAACACAGACAACCGGCAAACAGCTGGATGACATCAGCCAAGAAGCCGACGACAAATGGACAGCTGGCCAACAATTGAATGGCGCCAGCCAATGGCCCATGACTGACAGTGTTCTAAAAATCGGTGCTGACTCGGCAGTGCAAAGCTGCTCTTCATCGAAATAGGCCCATTTGTCTGGAGGTCATCAGATCAAATGGATTCCACAAGTCCAGAGGCATAAGCCTGCAAGTTTGATGTCCTCAAGAATACCGACAGTTTGATGATAATTGATTGACAATATGGGCAATAGAGAATCGAGAGATGGTGAACCGCGGTAGTTGCAAATCAGCGGGCATTTGTTTGATGCAGGTCAGCAGGCGGTCATAGCAGTGTAGTTCCAGAGAAACGCCTGGATTGAAGAATTTGATGGAAGAAAAGACAATGGTATAAAGACCTTGGGTTCTTTGTGGGTAGAAAGAAATCATCAACCATCAGTGAAAGAACAACAAGTCTATACAACTTACGCATTAAAAGCTATTCTGTGCGTTCAGATTCTTTTACTGATTTCACATCCCGGGCGAAGTGCTTAACCTACCTTAGAAGCACTCCTCAAGTATATATGAATACTACTTTGACCGGGTGAAACCTGGAGTGACACTCCCGGTGGTACACTCTGGGAATCTCTCAGGCTGCACTGAGAGGCATCAGAAGTGGGTATGGAGAAAACTATTGCAATACAGGAATCACCGGGATCACTCTTGGAGCCATCGAAAGTGGCTACGCAGTACACTATTGCAATTCAGGAATCTCCCAGATCACTCTTGGAGGCATCAGCAGTTGCTAAGGAGTACACTATTGCAATACAGGAATCTTTTGAAGCAGCTTCAAGGCTTCCGGGAGAACCAGAGACTGCGCTAAGGCCGCATTTGCAAGTCCCTGGGGACTCCCGCATATTCTGCAGAGTATGTCATTCAATATCAACCTCCGCAACTTCTGGAGGGTCCCGCAGCTTCTGGGACCAGATAATTTACTTTGCTCATATAACATTTGTAAGAAGCCATGAGTGTTTCGCTGGATTGTCTGTTCCACTGGCAAATGTGGCAATTTTGCATATAGTGGTCTACCTTCTTCTTCATCTGGTTCCAGGAGCGGCTTTGGTATAGCCACTGGTAGATTTTTGATGGTCCTGGGTGTTTCACAACTGGTGTATTGGGGCACTCATGCATCAGCTTCAACATGTCCTGGTCAATTGGTTGAATATTTTGCAATGTGAAGATTTCGAGTGACTGGTTGTGTTTGCATTGTGCTTTGCTGCTATCATACGGGCACTACTGACACATTCTGTTCACACAATTCAATAACGTTTTAAGACATATCGAGTCATTTTTGAGGTTTACTGTTTGGGTGAAGGCTACTACCAATAACTAGCATAATTCCTTTTTGAGGTTTTCCCATTTGAGTACGATTCACAGGGTTTCTTCTGTCCCTTCTTTTGTGGAAATGTCTCCTGGCAAGTGTTAGCAACAGTTCAGGATTTACCTGCTGCACTTTCGGTTGGAACTGGAACCAAGGACCCCGGTTCTGTTCTAAAACCCTCAAGGAACTGAAGCACCCAAATACAAGTGGTTCCAACCTGGAACCAAACCAAAACCTGCCGGGTTTGAGCTGGTTTTACCTGCAGCAGTACCCCATTTTGCATCAGGTTCAATAATGCCATATTTTCTGCTCTCATTAAGTATTTGAGTTCTGATTGGGTCACAACATGTTATATACACAGATTATGCAGTTGTATATGCTCTTTCACCTCCCGCTCCCGGATGTGAGATATGATTAGTAATTGTTGAGTTGCTGTGAACATCAGTTGATTTTGGCCGCATTTTTGGCTTCATTCCACAGCCAGTCTACCAATACTAATTGTTTAGCAAATCGGCGAGCGGAAGATGAAAGAGCATTGAAAACTGCATAATCTGCGTATATAACATGTCACGATCCAATCAGAACTCAAATACTTCATTGGAGTAATAGTGGTAGAGATGGAACCCACCAAAACCGGACAGGTTCGGTTTGGTTCCAGGTTTGGAACCGGAAATTATTTAAGATTCAGGTTTAGTATGGTTTCAAAACCGGAACCGAACTAAACCTATAATTTTAGACCATTGCTAACACTACTCTAGGTATTCCTATTAGTGTATCAGGCTTCTGTAGGTGTTTGCTTGGGTGGTAGAAGATTTAATACTTACAACAAGATTAAAATTTGGACCACCTCGTTTGCTGTAGTTCAACTGCTCCAAAGTAATGAAGTACTCCAGGTCCTCGTGATGTGTGAAAATGCTGATCAGGTGTGCTGAACCTTCACATTCAGGCCTCCATTGTTCCAAACATTCAACTATCGCACTTAATATTTGATCATAAATTATGTAATTTTATTTGGCAGCAGAGTGTTTTTTGGAAAAGAAGGCCACTATGTGAAATAGTCCAGGATTGTCGTAATGAAGAAGGACTTGTACAGATTCATAACTCGAAACGTCGGTTTCTTGGACTATGTTTTTTTCGTTGATGCAATGGGCTAACACTAGTGCTGCCCTAAAAGCTATCTTGAGTTTGGCCAATACTTGTTTCTAATCTGGTCTACTGACTTTTTAATAAGTTTCATTAGCAGTTGTACTGACCTGCTGTAATTCCGTATGTACTGTCAATGGGAGTTCGCCAAGCCTCAATGGCTTTGACTTCGTTAAGTTTCTCTAGTGATTCCAAGTTTTTGACTGTTTTGACTTTCTCTAGATTCATTCTGATTCTATTTACTCCGACAATTCATTCTAGGTTTTGCACTTCTTCCATATGAAACTCATATTTCTCTCCTTGTATATAGAGTCCGGCTTCCTTGAGAAATGTGATTACTGCTTGGATGTATACCTTATGTTGTTTTGAGTTATTGCTGTAGATATAAATGTTGTCCAAAAAGGCCATGAAGAATATATTCAAGAATGGTCATAATGTATTATTGATTAATGCATGGAATGATGATGGTGCTGTTAGGGGGATACTGCAGCTAGATGTAACTTATCGATATTGTTGTACCGACTTATGGTAAAGGCGTATTTTGATTTTAATGATCCAACTGAAAATATGGAATTCGATTGTGACGCGTTTACGTCGTTGTACGGTATGTATAAATACGGGCATCTATTGCAGTATGGCCCTTTTAAAAGTCGTAGCTGTCTTGGAGGTAATCCTCCGACGACTCGTCAAAAGCGACTTGGGAAGGAAGTTCACCGGTGTGGAAATAATGGTAGTATTCTACCCAAAGGTTATTACGAACAAGGTATCGTGCTAGGTGTTCGTATTTGGCTCGAGTGTTTGCTTGAGCGTGCAAGATGCGAGCGTAGAGAATCTTTTGGTCGTCTGTAATAGACATAAAATGTATTGGTGAATATTCTTAAGGTAATTAACTTAATAATATTTCAGGTGGTTTTTCCGCTGTTGTGTTCTGACTGTGGTTTGTTCGACTGTTGCTTGAATCGTTGTGTTTAAACTTGTGGGTTTAAGGTGGTCTTTTATAGTTGAGTATTTCCGCGTCGAACCATCCTGCTAAGGGGTGACGGTACTTCTGTGTAATCTATGATGTGTGTGTATAGTACTATCTCAATAACACTCAGTCCACCGTGGTGGGTGTTCACATAACATCCGATCGTTGCTTCAGAGCCGATCTCGGTAGTTAACTGTGGAGAGTTCCGTTTGACAACGTGTGGTTGCGTAAGCCCCCACCAGGAGTTCCCAAAGGTTATCCTGCATGTTATGACGTTGATGACATACATATCGGACCATTACTTCGTATTAGTTATCTTTCTTCGTATTGAGTGGAATAGTGATCAATGATTTAATGAGCTGCCAACCCATACATTGCCACGTACCTAGTGTCATCGGGTCTTATCCGTGTTCCCCGAAGGGGGTGCCCTCTATCAGTTATCGTGTTGCAAACACGGCAGAGCTGGGGTTCGACAGTCTAGATCCAAGCACTTATCTTTTAGGTAGAGTCAACTACCGGGGCGCAGTTAGCTTATCTCCTTTGCTTATTCTAGCTCTAGAGATAGCAAAGTCCCGCATACTAAGATAATATCGCTTGTCCAACCAAATCCATGAAGCTAAGCACGGGTATGGTTTGTCCCAGTATTAGCATGATAATAAAGATAACACTGGTCTGATCCGTAACGCACAGCTGATCCGAAGATCCCTGCTTGGCAGTTACATTGCTTCGGCAGTATGGTTGGTGTGTCCCATGCCTTAGCCAGTACTATGGGTTGTTACCCCCAAGATTACTGTCTGATCGAGTGTGCGTACTGTCTCCACACTGGGTAGCTATTCCCTATGCTGAGACGTAGTATTGTAGCATAGACTATTATGGGGATTTCACCCGGCTATGTTGAGCCGTCTGCTAACTCATCAGTAGACATCCTCAGGGGTGTAATCTTGAACGCTGATTCATCTTTGAATACCGGCAAGCCTGGGAGACTAAGCCTGATGTACTTCATATGCATGCTAAGGGGAAACCCCTAACAGGTGCATTGGTATATTCAAAGGGCATATCTAGGGATTTGAAAAGTCTATTGGAGATTGTGAAATCTGTATTCTACTCATCCCAATCTGCAATTCTGATCATGTGATATGCATCGTTAATGTCAACTTAGTGTAATAATGGACCTTCGAGAGATTTAACAATGTTCTGTGAATTGATTGAAGGGGGTAACGCTATTTTATCATTGTTTCATTTTGGCCTCGGTAAGTCACACTGAGTATTGATTGGAGCAAAGAACACTGGAGTGCCATAAAATGATGAAGATGACCGAATGAATTCATTGGCTAAGTTCCTCTGAATCCTGTCATGTAGTACTTGTGGTTCATCTGGAAATCAACAATAAATGGGTCTGAATAGTGTTGTAAAGCCATCCTGTAATATAATCTTGTGATCATAGAGTCAATATGGTAAAAGTGTTTCAGCGATTATCATACTGAACAAGGATAGAAACTCAGGGTACTTCTTAGGCATGATTTCGTTGTGAGGCATTTCTTGTAGATTCTGTATTCTTTGAACTTTGTTCATCTTGGAGAGCATGACGGTGTGAACCTTGAGTTTCTTCTGTTTCATTCAATTTATTAAAGACGAGGCGGCTACTGCACAGATGTCAAATTTGGCGTTCTCTGGATTCACTGTTAATTCCATAAGATCGCCCCATAACCATACACTCCAGTGGTATTGGCAGTGCTGTTTGCAGTAACTACTTTCAAAGCCAATTCTACGGTTCCGGAATATGACCATGATATTGTGGAGTGGTAACCATGGCCATTCAGTTATGATCGGGTAGTGCCCTAACTTTGTTATGAATGCTGGTAATAATACATATTGTGATTGTATTTCTATGTGTATCCTGGCTATGGTCATAATTGTTCCTGATTCAATCAGTTTTCCATTGATAACCCCTAACTCTCTTGATTCGTGTAATTCCTTCTCTTCTAACTGATGATGGCGAACAAAATCTTCATGCACAAATGCTATTCCCATGGCACTACAGTCGATTATAGCATGGGTATCAATTAACCTGTCTCTGATTTTCTGCAAATATTCCGCACCAAGATGCTTGCTTTCCATTGAAGACTTTGTGATTTCTGCCCTACTAATTTAAAACTGCGAAATTCCAACACGAGATTTAACAACTGTAGTTCGAGGAGATTCGTACCCAGCACAATGGCCATCCTCATTGCACTGGCTTCAATCATTCCTGATACAACATACTCACCTTGCCTTGATCCTGATTTTCGTTGAATGGATCGATCTCCACTGTGCCTCAGGCTGCCTTCAACTTCCTTCAGCATGATGCTTCAAAATGCCTGCTATCTCTGCAGTACATACAAAGCCTTCCTTCCCTTCGCCTTTTTCTCTCTTCATGGGTAATCTTGTTTCCTTTGACTGCCAAGATGTCCATGGGAGCAGGACTATGAGAATTTTCCGCCATTCCTGCCAGTGCGGCCTCTGGAGTGGATATGGTGTTGTTCACGATTGCAGGTGTCTTTGAACCTGCGACCCATCTTCCGAACCATCTTTCAGCGGCTTAGGCCTGTATCTGTGAAATGCATTTTGAATTGAGTTTGACAAAGTGATTGAAGTCCTCGGGTATCGTGGTATGTTATCTGGAATCTTTGAGTCCATCGGACAATTGTCTTCTGAAGGTATTTCTTCTTTCTGCATTGTTTCAGCAAACATCTGATTCCCACCTTTGGAACTCCATGAAATACATGGAGAATTCTCTGTCTTTTTGTCATACTTCGTTGCATTCTCTTTCCAATGTTGCTTGAATCTCTTGTTCCCCACAGGCCCATTGTAACTTATTCAGCAAAGTTTGTAGGTTGTCCAGCTGGACATTGCCAGTTACCTCATCCCAATATAGTTTTAGTTGGTTGAAGGCTATTTCCTCCTATCTATTGACAGCATTCCACAGCTTGGTATGTTCATTGTACGATTGGTGTGGGTCATCTTTCAATTGTGACGCCAACAGGACCTTCTACCCTCAGAGTGTCTTTGTATCTGTTTCCGAAATTCAGAGACTATCACTGCCATTATGGCCATAGTGTCCCTCCGACAGTTCCCTACTGTTACTACTATTGCTCATGAGCACATGCACTCTTTTGACCTGATTTTGATATTTGTTGCTTTCTTCTTCTACCATCCTTAGCAGTTCTTGTGTATCCTGGAAATCTTGCTTCAGTCTCTCTGTGTCTACCGGTGCACTGTTTTCCAAGTGTTGTTCTAGATCTGTGATATTTGCCTACAGGTCTCCATGTGTACAGGCTGGTACTCTTGCTTCCAAGTCTTTGACTTTTTGTGCATTAATATCCACTCTTGGTTAGTGTTTTCTTTGTTTGCTAGGTGGATCTTTCCTGCTTTCCTTAGGACATAATTCCTTTTGTGGCCTTCGTCAATAGATGTGTCCTGGGTGATGATTCGTGGATTTAGTTACATTACTTGAATTTCAGCTGTGTATTGAGGCACCTGAAGTAGTTGATGTAATGTATTCTATATTGAATTTGCTGCCTCCAGGGCTTGTCCTACAGACAGCTTGGTGAAATCCACCAGTATCTGTCTCCCTATTATTTCTTGACTCATTCTGGAATGTTCTATGTATCAAGTCACATGTGCTGAGAAGCTGCCTGCCATCTTTATAATTTTCAAATGGTAATGAATATAGGTGTTTGTTGATCCTTGAGCTGAAGGTTTGTGCTACTGCAAGGTACTCATCACAGATGTGCCTCCAGGTTTTGCTTTTCCAGTACATCCAGCAATTGTTGCCACCAGGAATTTCACACTAGATACACATATTGGGATTCCAACACATCAACATCCAATGGTGAATGGTTAATTAACGTCTGGCTACATACCAGGGCAAAAGGGATTCAATGCTGAGAGTCCAATGTGAACAAAGAATACAATTGTATTCTTCGATACAGTCAAAAAAGGTGTTGAATTCTTACATCTTACAATTGCAAGTTGAACCGAGAAACATCCTGTATGGTGTTTTGCCTGCACAGTGGATTATAAGATTCTGATACTGAAGATTCAATTCTGCTCATTCGTTGGACTATTGTAAGACTCCGTCCCTATTCAAACAATAACAGATATGAATACAGTCACAGGTGATTTCACTCTTTGATCACAATAGTTAATAGGTCTGCAGTAACTCATGGAACAGATGATTCAAATATGTTGCCAGAAACTGTGCACAATCAATTTGTTTCAGAAGTTGCCTACTGATCGAAACATGGTGAAGCAAGTACTACATGGTCTATGACAATGATACAAACCTCTCTGATTGGGGTAGTGGCAGATATTGAACTGAGAATATAACTGGTAGAATCAATTTTTATAGTTATACTTTGTTTGATGCTTCGTGGCTCAGAAATTGAGAGTTCAGAACACAGGGTTGAAGGGGTTATAAATTCTGAAAACCAGAACATTGAAAGATTGAGAATAGTGGCTTGCTGAAGAATTGAAAACTGTTGGCAAGGGTCACGATCCAGAATTACCGAGTGTAAAAAAAGTGATAGCCAAAGCTGATCTATTGTTTTATAGATGAAAGAACAAGTAAAGAAAGAAACTAATCCTCTGTCAAAGACCAGGTTTATATGCAGTGATTCACTTGTTCAATAATACATCCAAACTTCTGCTTTCTTTGTACATCATTTTGCATAAACCTTGATTTCATTGTCATTATACTTTCGCCTCCTTTCAAAACATGATTTCAGTCCCATTGTACTTTAGCCTCTGTTTGAAACCTGATTTCATTCTCATCATTCTTTAGCTTCTATTTGTAACATGATTTTATTCTCATTGATTTTAACCCCTGTCTGATGTTGAAAGCAAATCAGAGTGAAAGAATGAATATGCTGAATTGTCAGCTGTACAAAAAGAATACAAAAAAACGGGCTTATATACTAAAAGAAAGTACACCTAACCCAGAAACCCGAGTGCTATCTCATGTGGAGCTGCAGAGCTAGGCTTCGTTGAGCTCACATTCGGAACCAGCTACCCGGTCGAAATCACTCGACCACTGATACCAGATATCCATAGTTAGTGCCCACGGTAATCCCAGGAACTCCTTTGGCCAAACATCTGTCAACACTCCCTCTTTGGCATAAAGTCTTCTAAACAAAAAACAATTGCAATACAAAAGAAACAAAAAAGAGTCCAAAACTCTAAGCACAGAAAGTCCTCATGTCCTTTATCGCGATTCCATGCCTAAATCCTCCAGAATCCACAACCTAATCATCCAGCATTCATGCCCAAATCCACCACCTAATGCAGACTAACTTCCAGTACAAACTATCCAAGTTTCACTCCTCAAGGGCTATACAGATCAACATAAAATATGATTCGCAGTCCACTGCCAAGGCAAGCTTTGCTTTGCTCTGGGATTCTTTCACACATGAGGCCCATTGATTTCAATCCTAACAGTCCAACATCTTATAGCCTTTCTTTCCACATCAACAATACCCAAGGCCCTTCTGCTTGTGTTTCTGCCTGTCTTTCTTCGACACAAATAAGGCAGTGTCAGAGGCAATTTCATTATCTCTCCGGAGGGTGACTTCAAATGATTCCAGGTTGGTGATAATATCTGCGGTGGTATCTGCCTTGCAACTGAACTGCAGAGAGATCTTGAAGCTCCTCCACTGATCGGATTTCGGAAGGTTAAATGAAATATATTACTTCCTCATTTTCTCTTCGACTTTGATATTGCAGATGGCCAAGTCTCTGATAATTGCATCTTGAGTCAATATCCACTCTGTAACTGATGAATAGTCATCAAGTGTCAATAATGCCAGTTTCTCCAGCTCATACTGACCATCGAGCTTCATAACTTTTCCAATATCAGCCTTGATCTTGTCCCAGAGTACTTTTGGTCCTCTATATTCTCTGTACCGAATCAATATGTTCCATTCCATAAATTGAATAATCAGTCCTGAGGCTTTGTCATTGTTCATTTGCCACCATTCCCAGTGTCTGGAAAAGTTTTTGAACTGCATGAGGTATGGCGTATCGTCCAATTCCAGCTTGAAATCGTATTCAGGGTCACCAGTGACTTTTGGAGTAGTTGAAGTGCCACTGGATGACGATGGCACAATCGGTGGCTGTGGGACACGCATTTTACCAGTGACAAACTGCCAATAACCCTGTCAAAAGAGTATGGTTTCCATTTCGAGTGCCCATTGACAGTAATTTGGTTCATTGTGTAAGGTGGATGTTGTTGTGGCCATGGTGAAGAGTCAAGTCAATGAACTGTAGGGGACACGGAGTCAACTCAGAGAAAGAATGGGGACACGGAGTCACCTCAATGACGGTGCTCACTGCAGGGGATTCAGAATCAACCCAAGTATCATCACGGAGTTGATACAGTGCTCGAGGCTGATTGTCAAGGGTTCCTGGCTCAGTATCAAGGGTTCAGGGCCCGAGGTTCTAGGGGTTATAAAATCCGGAAGCCAGGTGGTCAAGGAAACTAGGAGTAGCTTGTAGCTACAGAACCAGAACTGTATGTAGGACGCTCGATCCAGAATTACCGAGTGTGAAAGAAGTGCAAGCCCAAGCTGGTTGATTGTTTTATAGACGAGAGAATGAGTGAAGAAAAAAACTTATCCTCCGCCAAACACCTGGTTTATATACAGTAATTCACTCGTTCCATAATACCTACAAACTCCTGCTATCTTTGTACCTCGCTTTTGCATGATTCCATTGTTTGCCGTTTGATAACTGCTTTCATTCTCGTCGTTCTTTAGCCTCCGTTTGAAACCTTATTTCATTGTGGATGTGCTTATTCTTTTAGATTGATCACCGATCATGACTTCACCGTCGATTATCACTCAGCACAACCATGACAGTTGCTCCCCCTCTCCAACGCCAAGTACCTACAAGGTTTATGACCCAGGCTTGCCAGGTTGATTGGTATGGAACTTGACAATAGCTTTAAGCTCGTCAACATTGATCGCGGGTTCCCAACTGTGTTCGTTGTAGCCCCTCCATTTCACCAAATACTGTAACTGACTTCAATACAGCCTGTAATCATCCATCCGTTCGACCTCGTACTCCTCTTCTCTGTCTACCATTACAGGTGGTGGTGATTCTTGCTGTTGATACCGGAGAGGGTCTTGAGCGGCTTTCTCCAATCGAGATATCGGTTGGACATTGTGGATGTGTAGCTGATTGGGTAATTTGATTGGATAGGGCCGGGGACTGATGACTTCGGTAACTTTGTATGGTCATATGCGGTTCCAATCGAGTTTCTTGCTTGGTGGGGTAATTGATATATTTCATGCGTCCAGCCACACTTTATTGCTGGCTTCCAGTGATGTGCTGACCCTTTGGGACTTGTTGGCTTGTTCGGACTGTACGGCTTGGGCCCTTTTCATCTCGGCTCTGATTTCACTAAAAAGTTGTTCCATTTATTGGGCCATCTGCTGTGCTTTGACTTTGCGAATATCGTTAGAATCTTTGATTGGATGTTGGCTGAAAGTCATTCGTGGATGAAAGCATTAGATACCAAAAAACGTGGAGCAATTAGTCATCTTCAAGGTATGATTGTTAGCTGCGAATGCTGCCAATAATAACCACCGAACCCAATCGTCCTGCTGTTAATTGACAAAATTTCGGCAATACTATTCCATTACTGCATTGACTTTTGGAGTTTGGGCGTCAGTCTGAGGATGGAACGCGGTTGAAAATCTTCGCTCAATTCCCAATCTTTCGCAGACATGTTTCCAGAATTCCAATATGAATTGCAGTCCTCGATCGGACACTATTGTTTCGGGCAGTCCGTACAGTCTGAATACTTCTTTGACATACATTTCTCCCATCTTCTTTCCATCTACTTGATCCGTACAGGGTACTAAATGTCGCATCATCGTTAGGCGATCAACCACTCCCCATACTCTGTTGAACCCTTCGCTTTCGGGCAGTCCGACTATGAAGTCCATACTCAAGTCCAGCCATCGTAGCTCTGGTATTTCAAACGGTCGTAACAAGCCATGAATTTCTCAGTGGGTTGCCTTGCTCCAGTCGCAGGTGTGGCAGTTGCATATATAGCGATCTACCTCCTTCCTCATCTGATTCCAGGAATTTCTTCCACTTAGCATGTCATAAGTTTTTGCTCATCCTGGATGTCCAGCGACAGGGGAGTCATGGCATTCTTGGATCCACTTGAGCTTATCCTGGTACGTCGGTTGGATTTGTATTTCACATATTTCCAGCAACTGATCCTTATGCATACATAGCCCTTTGCTACTGTTGTACGGGCAATGCTGACATACATTTTTCATCCATTTCCATAACTGTTCGAAGCTTACGCTGTCGCTATCCAGATTGACTGTTTACGCGAATACCACAATTTACCCTGTACACATTCTCTTGTCAAGAATTTCCGTTTTTAGAACGATTTGTTGGGTTTTTTCTGCCCCCCCCTTCAGAGGAATGTCTCCTGGCATTCGTGTCAGTACATCAGGTTTTTGACCTTGCTTTCCTGCCCGGAAAACTATTTTGAATTTAAACCTGGACAGAAATTCGCGCCATCTGGTCGGCCTTCCATTTAACAGTTTCGATGTTATGAACTACTCCAGGTTCTTGCGATCGGTAGGAATCTTAATTGGATGTACTCAACCTTTGCATTCAGGTTTCCATTGTGACAGGCTTTTGACTATTGTGCCCGATTCTTGATTGTAGATTTCGTAATTTTCTTCGGCGGGTGAATGTGTCTTGTAGAAGAAGGCAACAGGGTGTAGCACTCCTTGATTGTCGTACTGAGAGAGGACTCCCATGGATACGTAACTTGAGGCATCAGTTTCAAGGACCATCTCCATTTCATAATCACAATGGGCGAGCACGGGTGCTGTCGTAATGGCCCTTTGTAGTTCCGCGAAAGCCCTTTTTTGGTCTGGTCCCCAGTGAAAAGATACCAACTTTTTCATGAGTTTTGTTAGCGGTTGTATCACCCTCCTAAAATTCTGTATGAACTGTCGATAACAGTTAGCAAATCCTAAGAAGGCTTGGATTTCTTTAAGTTTCTCCAGTGCTTCCCAGTTTTCAACTGCTTGGACTTTCTCTGGGTCCATTCTGATTCCGTTTACGCCGACCATCAATCCTAGATATTTGACTTCTTCCTTGTGAAACTCGCACTTCTCAGCTTTCAGGTAGAGGCTGGCTTCCTTGAATGATGTCAGTACCGCTCTAAGGTGTTCTTTATGTTCTTTTAGATCATCGCTGTAAATGAGGATGTCGTCCAAAAATGCCCTGCAGAATATGTCCACAAAAGGGCGTAGCGTATCATTGATAAATTCTTGCAATGATGCTGGCGCTTTGGAAAGTTCAAAGGGCATATGTAAGCATTTGAAAAGTCCATATCGAGTTCTGAAAGCCGTTTTCGATTCGTCTTCTTCCACGATTCTAATCATATTATATGCATTGCGGACATCTAACTCGATTTAATAGCTGGATTTCGAGAATATTAGCAAGGGATCTTGAATTGATGGCAGGGGGTAACGGTGTTTGATGATTCCTTCATTTAGGCCTTGGTAATCAACGCAGAGCGTTAGGCCTCCCCCCGGCTTTGGAGCCAAGAGTACTGGAGCTCCACAAGGTTATGAAGACAACCGGATGAATCCCTTGGACAAGTTCCTCTCTATCCATTCTTTTAAAACAAGGAGTTCTTCTCGAGATAAGGTGTAACAGGGTCCAACCGGTGGGGTAAAGGAATCCTGTGATTGAATTTTGTGATCGTAGGGTCGATGCGGTGGAATTGTTTCTGCGATTACTGTACTGAACAACAGTAGGAACACATGGTACTCCTTAGGGATATCTTCTTTGAGAGGCTTTTCTTGTAGATTTTTCATGCCCAGGGCATTGTCAATCTCGTAGAGTGTGACAGCGTAAACCCTCAGTCCCTCCTTTCCAAATGTCCTCACGAAAGGTGATGCTGCTACCGAGCAGATGTCCAACTTCTACCCTTCCCCATCAGTGGTTGTTGTTTCCATGTGATTGCCCCATACCCATACGCTCGAATGATGCTAGCAGTGCTGTTGGATGTAACTGCTTGCGAATCCAATCCTTCGGTTCGGGAATTGGACCATGTCATTGTGGAGTTATAACCATGGCAATCCCAGCACGATCGGGTAATGCCCTGACTTTGTTACAAATGCTGTTAATTGCTCCTGGTGTGATGGTGTTCCTATGATTAACTTGGCCATAGTTGTGATGGTTCCTGATTCGATGGGCCTGCCATCGATAACTTCTAACTCTCTTGATTCTTGTAATTTCTTCTCTTCTAACTATTGATGGCGATGAAAATCGTTATCCACAAATGCTATTCCCATGGCTCCGCAGTCGATTAGGGCCTGTGTATTGAATATACTGTCTCCGATTTCAGCGAATATTTTAAAACAAGATGTTTGCTTTCCATTGAAGACTGCTTAATTTCTGCACTACTAATCAAACACTGCGACATTCCAACACATAATTTAACAACTGTATACAAAGGAGATTCGTGCCTAGCACAATGGCCATTCTTATTGCACTGGCCTAGATTTTTCCCGACTTGACTTTCTTTCATTTCTGTGTTCCCGAATCTGCATCCATTTCATTTCCTGCTTTCTTAATAGGTGTTACTTCTACCTGTCCTGATGCTACTGTCAATTGACTCGGGCACAATACCGTGAAGTGCCTGCTATCCCTGCAGTACATACACAGTCCTCCTTCCCTGAGCCACTTGCGTTCTTCCAGAGTAATCTTCCTCCCCTTCACTGCTGAAAGGTCCATTCGAGCAGGGCCATGGTAACCTGCCACAGTGCCTGCTGGTGCTGATTCTGGGGCAGGTGTGGTATTGCTCGTGGTTTTGCGTTTCTTTGACCCTGCTGTCCTTCTTTCGAACTTTCACTCTGCCGCTCGGGTGCGGAGTTGGGAGTCACATTCGAGCACATTGTCACAAATTCGGTGAAGTTCAACGGGATGTTGCAGTGCTGTAGTGAGTCTTTTAGCTCCTCAGGTAGGCCTTGATATAACACTTCCAACTGGGCTGCTTCATTCCAATCGACATCAGGTACCCACCATTGGAATTCTGCGTAGTATTGGGTAAATTCTCGATCCTTTTGCTCATGTATGAGCAGTTCCCAATTCGCTGTTGCCCATATGTCCTGGTCTCTGAAAGTCAATTGCAATAGGTCCAGCAATTTTTGTAATGACTCTAACATCAGATCTCGGATTTTCCTGTCTATGTATGGTTCAATTTGATTCAGGGCCACACCTTCTAGCCTATTTGCCAAGTACCTCATTTTGGATTGTTCAACGAAGAATCGTCCCAGTTCATCCCCAATATTCATGGCTAATTGTGCCATCCATCCTCGAAGTGCCCTTTGGTCTGCTCCTGAAAATCAGAGAATTTCGCTGCCTTTATGTTCGCTATCACCGGTGCCACCATCCAATGTTCCTGTAAGTGCTAATACTCACTTGTCCTGATCCCGATATTTGTTTCTTTCTTCTCCACAAATCCTTAACTCTTCCTCTGTGTCTTCCAGTTCCTGTCTGAGGTTTTCCGTCCCTTCTGGTGCTCTGTTTTCCAATCGTTGTTCTAAATCTGTGATCTTGGCTTGCAGGTCTCCAAGTGTGCAGACTGGCACTCTTTCTTCCGTAGTTTTTAACTTCTGTTGCAAGAGAAGCAGCTCCTGCTTCAGGTGGTTCCGTTCCTCAATAACCGTGTTTCCTTCTGCTAACAATTCTGATATTTGTGCCTCCGCATTCTTCACAGCTTGCAGTTCCTTTTGCAATTTTTTCAACCTGCCGGTTGTTGGTAACTTTGCAAGGGCTGTTGGTCCTATGTTGATGTCTTGGATGTGACTCCTGAGCAGTTCTTGGTTCATGATCTCCGTATTTGCCAGCATTACGTTTTCCAGTTCCAATTGTAGTGCCCCCATCAGTGTCACATTGCGGATTGCTCTTGTGGATTCTCCTGACATCTTTGCTATTTTCAAACGGTGATTGGTGTAGATATTTAATAATTCTCCAACCGCAGGTATGTGCTACTTCAAGGCACTCGTCACAGATGTGCCTCCAGGTATCGCTTTTCCAGTATATCCAGCAGTCGTTGTCACAGGGAATTTCGCACCAAATACACCTATTTGGGTGGCAGCACATTGATGCCTGATGGTGAATCGCTGTCAATCTTTTTCGTGGATTGAATAATACGCTTTGATCGCTTCGATGTTTGTTAAAAAGGGTATTTGCTTGTCGTTGGGCATTATACCAAGGCAAAAGGGATTTGAGATCGATAATCCAAAGTAAACAGAGTATGCAATATTGTTCCTCAATGCAATCGAAAAATGTATCGAATGCCTCTATGCCAGAGTTGCAGATAGGTGTTTCGGTCCAATCCTGAATGGTTCCGCAGTTGTAGTGGATACTTGGGTTTGCATAATTGTGGTCCAGGTCTCCATCTTCCTCTGAACAGTGGCAAAAACAAATTCAGTCGCAGGTTCTTTTGTCTACACTGATGTGTTTTAGACGTGGCACTGGTTGCCGACAATAGCTGGATTTGTAGGTCTTCAAAAAGTCCACAAGCAAGATTAACAGATGTGTCTCCAGTAGGATTGGACGACCAATTTATTTTCGAAATTGCTTGCTGATTAAAAAACTTTCCAATACGCGTTGCAAATGTGATGACAATAATAGCATCCTAAATGGTGAGGATAATGGCACATAAAACATGAATATAACCGGTAGAATCGATTTTGGACTGGTTCTTCCATCAAGGATTTAGGGCGCGGTATCGAGGGTTCTGGGCTTGAGGTTCTAGGGGTTATGAAAACTGGAAGCCGGGTGGTCAAGGCATCTAGGAGTACCCACTAGCTATAAAACAAGGACTGTATGCAAGATATTTGATCCAGAATCACGGAGGGTGAAAGAAGTGAAAGCGGAAGCCAGTCGATTGTTTTATAGACAAGAGAATGAGTAAAGAAAAAAACTTATCCTCCACCAAATACCGGGTTTATATAGAGTAATTCACTCGTGCCATAATACCTCCGAACTCTTGCTATCTTTGTATATCACATGTGCACGATCCCATCGTTTCCAGTTTGAAACCTGATTTCATTCTCATTGTGCTTCTTCTTGTATATTAATCACCGATCATCACTCCACCATCGATTGTCACTCAGCACAACCGTAACACTGATAGGGACACAGAGTCAACCCCGAGACGCATGGGGACACAGAGTCATCCCAGAGGCGGATGGAAATACGGAGTCAGCCAAAGGGGCTATGATGGGGCCACAGAGTCAACCCAACGAGGCAGGGCACATGGAGTCGACCATACAAGGCAGTACTCGCAGCAGGGGGCACAGAGTCTACCCATGTATCGTCACAGAATCGATACAGTGGTCGAGGCTTTTGGAGGGAAGGTGCTGGTTATTGATGCGATTCACACACTATAAAACTAATAGATGTCGATTCAACTTGAACAAGGAAGCGCCAGGGTCATAATTTGTTAAGAGCAAATTAGAGTGAAAGAATGAATATGCTGAATTGTCTACTGTACAAAGAGCAGAGAAAAGAGCTGGCTTATATACTAAAAGAAAGTATACCAAACCGAGAAACCCCAGTGCAATCTCATGTGGAGCTGTAGAGCAGGGTTTCATGGAACTCACATCCGGAACTAGCTACTCAGTCGAAATAACTCCACCACTGATCCCAGCTCACAATAGTTAGTGTTTCTGGCAATCACAGGAACTCCTTCGGCCGAACATCTGTCAACACAGGATTCTGGAGTAAATACAAGATATTGGCGGCTCTAGAAATAAGGGAGGGCTGTCGAGCAGCATCCACGGGCATTTGGGAGCACAGGTACATGATTCTATAACTTCCAGGAGAACTGTTGTGAGTGGTTGAAGCATGGGAAAGCACCATTGCAAGGTTCAAATTTTTTCAGAACCAGCAGTACAAAATTCTGGATGTTACATGAGCACCACTGTAAGGTTCTGGAACCTGCAGAAGAACCGGTACCAGGTACTGGAGCCTGCAAATATGTTGGTGCCAGGTTCACATTACGAAAATGCAAAATTACCCCACAGCATTTTTGCTAACTCAGTAAGGCTCCCGGCCGCTCCTGTACACTCCTGGACACTCCTGGACACTTCCCAAGCATGGAAAGGAACTCCGAGAGCCTCCGGGGGAAATTGTGCAGTTTTGGACCCTTCTGGGGCTCCCAGCCACTTCTCAGAAGCCTCCCTCAGCTTGGGCAGATGCTTCAGGATTATCCTGGAGATATGTGTATAGTTTCAAACTCACCTGGTGCTCTAGCTAAGATCTTTCGAAATCACGACAGTTTTTTTCTCTATTTAACATGGTGTCAGCACACCTGACCTGAGCTTGAGAAGTCCCAAAACAACTGTTAGCATGGGCAACACATTGGAGATAGTGAGTGCATTATGGGTCCTGAGATCCCTGGTGCATCGGCAATATTCAGTTGTGTTGAGTGCTTAGAGACTTATGAAAGCCTTGGGGCTCCTGAGAGGTCTAGGGCTCCTGAGACACTCCAAACTTATGAGATCCCTGGCACTCCTGTAATCCCAAGTGCTCCTGAGATGCTCAACGCTTCTGAAATACTCAACACTCCTGAAATCCCAGGTGCTCCTGAGATTGTCAATACTCCTGAGATCCCAGGTACTCCTGAGATGCTGAACACTCCTGAGACCCCAGGTGCCCCAGAGATGCTCAACTCTGGTGAGATCGCAGGTGCTCCTGAGATACTCAACTCTTGTGAGATGCTCATGAGATGCTCAGTACACCTGACATGCTCAGCCCTTGGTGGTACACCCAAATTCCAGTTTGCACAGGCTTCGGATGAATGTGAAATCTTGATTCTGTTGACATCTACAACATTTATGGTGTTGGACGAAAACAAGGGACATCAGAGACAATATTCAACTAGGCTTGGACAGAGATGACCTGATAATGGGCAAGCAGATATGGAGATGCCAAGTGGAGGACTTTACTTGGATAGAGAGGAAAGGCTGCACATACAGTGCTTGCCAGCAAGTGCATTAGAGGTAGTGAGAGGGGTGAGTCAGTAGCTGCAGCCAGCTGCGCAGAGCAAAAGCCAGGAGGAGTGCAAGTGTAATTGAGGCATGAAGGGGGAGTTGGTAGCTGCAGCAACCTGCAGAGAGTGGGGGCCAGACCGGGTGTGAGTGTAATTGATGCAAGCCATGGCTTGATAAATGTTATCCCACAATTGAATAGCTGAGTAAAGGAGGTAACTTGGATAGAGTGGAGTCTGTGTATACAGCTGGCTACAGAGACGACCACCATGCAGTATGCAAAGGTCATCGATTTAGTGAGCATGGATGCGAGCCGACTTGACTGGCAATCCGCAGGGGAGGCAATTACCTCTGGTACAGCTGGCTGTAACTAGAAGGAAAGCGGAAGAGGATGAATGAGAGATGGAGAGCTGGAGAGAGACCAGGGATGGATGAAAGCTCTGAGAGCATGGATTCGTATGCGAAAATCTTGGTCTTGATCCAGTTAGTTGCACTTGTGAACTCGTATAAGCGGTTTGGCAAGCCATTTCTTCGAATCCCAACTCACAGGTCAAATCCAAATTTGTGGTGCGGTTTTGGCCAACCAAACCTCATAAGGCTTAGCCCATTGGCTATCAAACAAATGAGACGAGAATGCAAATGCAACTTACCCAATTCTGTTCTAGTTTCTCGCATACAAATCTGAACTCTCAGAGGGGTTTCGTCCATTTCTATCCTTCTGCAGCTCTCAAACACTTATTCATTATCTTACTCTTTTCTGTTCGTCTCCTCTTCCAACCTCATCTCATCAACGTTTCCTTGTGTTAAGTTCCCCCCCCTGAATATCGCCAATCATCAGGCGGTGAACATCATGAGCCAGCTGGCATCTGTCCTTGTTTGATTGATCACTTTTGCTTGCCGAGGGACATATCTCTGCAGTCGGCTTCTGTGACTGACTACTGTCTGAGCTATGGCAAGTGCTCCACTTGGCTTTGTGATTGTGGGATAACATCCCTCAAGCCACAGGTCATACACCAATTACACTTCCACTCTGTCTGGCCCTCGCTCGCCTGGTATTGCGCTGTATGGGTGACTGCAGATACCCACTCTCTCCCACACATGCGAGCACCGTATATGCAGTCAATCACTGTGCGTACAGCCTCTGCTCTCTACCCAAGTCAGGTCCTGCACTTGGCTTTGTCATCATTCATTATCATCTCCCAAGCCAGATCTCACACCAATTACTCGCATTGTGTCTTGCACTCACATTCAACAACCGCTTCAGAGACCGTCTATCTCACACTTACTCATGCTCAGCTACCTCAATCCCGCTCTACATCCATCTCTCTTTGAACTCCCTTCAAGCCCACCTGACATCCATCATGTCCATCTGTCTCCAATCCTACCTGTGATTTGTATTGTTAATCCCTCCAAGCCCGCTCGAAATCTATCTTGTCATCTCTCTCCCAGCCCACTTGAGATGCATATCGTCATCTCTCTCCAAGTGCTCTGCAGATCTGTCATCTCTCGCCAAGCCTGCTGGAGATTCGTCATCTCTCTCTAAGCCCGTCTTATGTCCACCTTTGGATTAGTCCAAGTGTGTATATTGTGTAATTAGTGGAATATCAATAGAAACTTCAATTTCAAACACTTATGTTTCAATACTAGTGATACTCTAGCTTGTTGGTAGTTGCGCTCGAGTGCAAACAAGTCTTTTATGTACTCCAGAATCATATTCCAGTGCTTCTGGAGGCTTCCAGTCCTTACGCTGGTGCTCCTGGAGAATACAACAAATGCACTGGCCCTTGCGGAGGCTCCCGAACCTTACACCAGCACTCCCAGATGCTCCAGAACATTGCACCAGTGCTCCCAGAGACTCCCTAAGGCTTCCGGAGGCATTGCATAGTGTGTCATTCAATATCATCCTCCGCAACCTCTGGAGGGTCCCGAGGCTTCCTGGACCGGACGATTGACTTGGCGGATGATACTCTTGTAGTCTGTGTAGTTGATGATTAACAGTCAGAAAGGGGCAAACATGATGCTCATGGAGATGACCGCATATTCTGACACTCCTTTCACAAAACCTATCTAGCTGTGGCAATTGCTGATATATAGTATTGTACTCTGAATATATATGAACTGAGAAAATATTAAGAAGTTAATGATATTTCAGGTGACATGAGAGAAAGTTGTTGACCTAGAAGAATATTCAAAGGGGAGAAAACATATATGCTTGGCCCCACAATACCAAGATAGCAACGATACATCAGGTCATATGTGTTCTCACAAGAATCATTGTTTCCCATGATTTTCTTATAGATTGACAGTGGTTCTATTCTTGATACATTCGGAGCATCATCGAATATCTGATACAACAATTGTCTTGTCCATATAAATGCTATTAGTGCAAGTCAATAAGTCTGTATTCCATAATTTTGGTCTCTGATGTCATCAATGAACTTTAATTAATTAAGATAGGAAACTATAGGAAATTAGCATGTGAGCAACATTTAAGCTTATATTGCCAGGACACAAATTTTGCCATCAATTGATGCCCAGTGCATGGAACAATCCTCAGACTTTTTTCCAGTGCCGGTATTGCTCTCATTTGGTATCTCATACTGAGTTCATATTGTACTTGCTGGAGTACCACATGAATTTCTCTACTGACTGAAGATATGGAGTTGGGTCCAAATTGAACATGAGAAGTTGTTGAATATTTGCTATGACTAGTAAATATTACCTGTAGATTCAATTATAGTGGTGAATATTTAAGAGAACCATTGTCTCATTGGCAAATCAAATTAATTGGCTTATAATCATTCATATTCAAGCGTACTGAAAGGTGTCACATTTCATTTAAATACATATAACAATATGTGAGTGGTGGGGATGTGCCAGTATCCTGATCATAGACAATATATGATCGGGTGAAGGGATATCTTGGGACAATCAATACTGCAGCATAAAACACAAAATAGTCAAAAATGGATTCAAGATGGAAGACCACAGTTCAAAATACTATAGCTAATGATAAAATATACTAACTCAAGATTCCGACCACCATAATTCTGGATTCTGATATATGACAATACTGATAGTGAGAAATATTGTTGTGAGAAGTATGTTATTGAGAGACAATTTGTAAGCTGGGGAAGAGATGGTATATGAATTCTATAATTACTGAATTGATGGCAACAACAGTACTTGGACTGGTCAACTTAAAGTTATATACACCACACATTTCCAACTAGTTCTGGTATATGAAACTCCCATTATGTCTGAGCTGGATGGCAAATTTTCACCAAGACCCTTTTATTGGTACGATTGAATCTTTCAATACTATTGACAATGTATAGTCAACAGTTCAAGGCAAGGTCAATACTATCAGCAATGAATATTCAGGCAAAGGATGTCACTTTCAACAATATACAGTTGAAACTTCAGAACCATATTGAATCTTCTGATACAATTGACAATATCGAGTTGTCTATTTTGGATCAAGGTTGATTCTTCTGACAATAAACAAGCTTCAAGTATAATTCTTCCATTGGTGCTTCAGCAAGATGAATATGAAGATCTTTGTCAAGACTCTTTCCACTAGGCAATAATCTCATCTACATGGGTACAATAGTATTTGTGATTCAATTCCGTCTGAATTGGACTGTTGCAATAATTCTGTGAATACAACAATCAACATTTTGATTAACATATAATCTTAAAATGAAACAACCATGAACTCCAAAAACTTGTGCTACAAGTATGACTATAAATCAACACTGAACTCCAGAAACTTTTGCCACAAAAAGATCTATAAAACAACCACACACTGCAGAAATTTCCACGACAAGTGCATCTACAAAAATGTACATCATCGCAACTGATAACACTGGGTCATATCTTTCCAAATGAATTCATAAGTGGGACCACAAATATTATCACTGGAATATATCTAGACGATAATTCCAAAGATGTTCTTCATCTACCATCTCATAGTCTCTGTATAAGCTATTCAGTGTACCTCTCATGTTCCTTGACCATTTGATATATCATATCAATAGTGATATTGAGGTGATTTCTCAACCCATACAACACTCCTATTGCTGCAACTCCAGATCTCCAGTGGAGCTGACTGAACCAATCATTATAACCATCTGCTCCAGTATTCAGTAGTCATATACATATTACATAGTATGGCCCTACTCATATCACTCTACTGAATACCTGTCATTGTGTATTTAAAACTAAAAACTCTTGTATGATAACTGTATTATTTGCTGCAGTTAAATTAAGGCCTGTACTGTCTACCTTTGGAGTTGTAATAAATACAAAGCAGTTGCGACAATGTTGGACTCACAATTGCATATTGGTCCCCACTTGCAAGTCCATCCCAGCATACATCCAAAAGATATCAACATAGTTGCCAAATTACCACTGGATCCACCATTTCAGATGACAGACTTGGCCAGAGACAGAATACGATAGGACCACTTTCTGAGGGGGTGGATTGGACAACATATATTCTTTTGCATTAGGGAATCTATTCATAGCAGGGCAGGTAGATATTCTGCCAGCTTACATATAAGCATCAGATTGAAGTCCTCTTATAGCCATACAAATAGTGGATGTTCACCGAAGTCATTGATCTCTGGCCCACTCCAAATCGCCTCGCCTCTAACATTGTTTTCTGCCATATACCCCAAGACTGAAAAGCAACAGGCCAATCTCCACTGGTGTATCTGGTAAGCACCATCCTTGCCTTGAAATTTATATCGGTTCACAAGTTGCTGTAAAGTTTGTTGTTCTGCCATGGTCCATATCAGGTTGGCCATATGATTCTTAACCTTGGCAATGTTTAACAATGTTCTCAATTAGCTAGTTTAGACTTGAACCACTTCCACATAGTCCATGGTTTGACTATTCCAATAATCAGCTTGGATGCAGCCTTTTGAACCTGATTGTGGTCAGACCTGATGACTTGTGTGCAACTCCTAATGGCAAGCTACTGTGCTTATAGACCATGCAACACTATTAATATTTTGTCTTCAGGACAAATCAGTGTGCCAGAGAACAGCCAAATCGTCTGATCGACCAAGTCATATAGTGTATGGTATACTGGTCTCACTGTTACCTGCTGTTCAAATACTATTTTGGCCGGGACAGCAATACTCCATGCATGAAAATCACATCATTCATACCAGTATAAACAATCAAAGATTGCGAAGCTCCAAGTACACTCGGTGAGTGGCTATGACCATTCAGTTTGGCTTGTGCTGTTAATGGATTGTATGGTATGTGATGGATATTCCATATTTGTCTGACTGGTCAGCAGAGGCATTCAGAGCATCATTTCTAAGGTTGAAAAGGTTTGGGTCCAACAGATTAATTGTTTTGAAGTCCATGTTGTAGGACATATATTTTATGTGACTTTTAAACAGCTTGAAAATTTCATGAAGGGTGACTATCATGATTGGTTGATACACCAATAACATATATGAATGGCCATTGGGCAGTACAGTCATGATCACTAACAGTCATCACAGTAGCTAATTCTTCTGTGTTAATGGGCACCAACCCTGATACTCTGATGTCACTGCTGCCAAATCATTCTGTACTTGATTAAACCATTCAACCACAGTTTGACAACAAAGAATTGACAAAGGCTGACTCAAAACCACTTTCCCAGTCCGCAATTTGGAAAATATAACTACACCAAAAGTCATATGGGTTGTGCTGAAGCCCATCTCATCGGACATTCATGTGCCAGGCACATTCACATTCCGCACCAATCTTCTGACAATCAACCAGATGGTACAGATCAGATATTCCAGACATTTTGCCAGCAGGCTGCAGATGGTATATATATTGCCAGTGACTCTATCGGTCTTCAACTGGCATACTGGGAATACACCTAGAGGCTTGAAAGCTTTTTCTCAATGTTCATACTAGAACATATTGTTCTTTGTGTTCAGTATGGTACTCCACCTCAATATTTTGTCATTGGATAAATTATCAACATAGAAGATCTGCTTCAGAGTCTCTCCAGTGTTAAGTTTGTCTTCTCTTACGATTTCCTGAATGACCTTTATAGTCATGTTATTGGATGGGCTCAGTCTCCAGTGCTGGTGCATCTGATAAAATGTATAGATTCGGTTATAACCATATTGGCAAGTCAAAGCAAAATTTTTATATAATTTAAATCAATTTCAGTTTTATTCACTCTAATCTACTAACAGATTGTAATACACTTATAGATCGCTCTTTATCTCCTTCAACATCTTCTTCAATATTCTTATCTATTGCACTGAAATTGTTCTATTTCAAAATGATTATTGGCTCTTAAGACTTTGTTGGGATGAACAGGTAATTTCCAAACCAATTATATGCTCTAAATCTTTCACTGCCATGTAGGACTAAATCAAACAAACATGGCCATGGTATCTGTTTTTGAGTTAAATGGTTTGTGAAAGTAATGCATTATATAAAATTTGATCAATCAGTGTGGCCTGCATTATTTGTCTATTCTTGGATCATTCCATATATTCACCTTCTACAATGTCATCACTAATGTGCAATATAATTGTACTGTCGAAGGGAAAGGTTTATCAAATACCTTTAAACTGCCACTGTTGAATATGAATATCAGGAGCTTATCCAAAACTTGACATTAGAATATAATTTGATAATTCCCTCTGAATGGTTGTCTTGGCATCTGGAAATACACAACTGACAATTACTTTAATACTTGAATTCCCTAGTATACAGAGATTGCCCTTGGACTTTTCACTGAGTACTCTGTTTTATTATTTGTTACCAATCTCATTTCGTATTTTTTTCTCACCCTTTTTTTCCTAATTTCATTTGTAACCTTTTTCAAAAACATATTGACCTTCTGATATCTTGTTTATTCAGAATTATGGAAATCAGCCAATGGCATCCATTGATTATAAATCTCATTGATATTGGCCACAGCTGCCTCTCAATGCAGTATTTTATGGTGTTGTAATATTAGTCTGTTCTAGCCAAGAAGAATTTCATTATGCATTTTTTTTGACAAAACTGGCAATAAATGATTTTTCCAATTTATTAAATATGGTGAATATGTGATCCATTTGAGTGGCAAGGTTTTCGTCCATGAAATCTGTAGTTTTATGACTGAGTGACCTGGTATCCATATGGGTGGAAAATTTCTCAGACACTATAAAAACATCCCAAGTATTTTCAAACTCATTAAACAATATTTCACAAAAGGGTGGAAGTAGAGTATTTTTTCCCATTTCTGTTTTCAGCACTGGGGGAGGTATTACAAACCACTTCGGTGGTAGGGGAATCAGCTTTCAAGATGTCTTCTGTGGAGGTTGTGGTTGAGATAAAAGACCTTCCAATGGTAGTGGAGCGTGATTTGGGTATACATGAGGAGGAATCCGTATGCCGGTGTTTTGTTGACAATCTCATCATGGCAGGCAAGTTTCTGGGCAATTAGTGAGTGGCAGCCCAAGAGTCTTCACTGGTTGAGAATAAGTTGAGCTTGCCAAACGGTTCTTGGTATACAGCATGGACCCAGGCTGCAGATAAGGAGAATTTGACAAACTTTGAAATTGCTATGAGTGCAGATAGAGATGAGGGTGGTACTGAATACCCTGGGTTTGGTACAGGGAGTCAGGTATGGGATGAGTGAACTGCAGTGCACCTTCAGTGTTTTGCTAGTAATGACTAAAATTTGGTGTGCTTTGTGTATTTGGCTGGGGAGAAAGTCATAGTAGTGTGCCTTATGAGTTGTACTGTTGGAAATATGTCTCTGCATTTTGAGAGCTTTGATATTGGGTGTCCTGAAGTGTACCTGGCAAGTTCTGCTGTTGGGTATACAGTGGAGTACAATGGGAGTTCGGCTGGGAAAGAATATACTGTTATACACCTTGGGTGATTGGCTGGGGGGATGGGAACAGCAATACATTGTGGGTATTCTGCTGTGTGGAATATTGAAGGGCACCTTGAAGTTGCTGATGGTACTCTTGAGAATACTATGGCAGCTTAGACCATGAGTTTGATGAGTTGTTACTGCTGTCCGCAGTCTGACCAGTGGTTCGATTGATGATGTAATTGGGGGTATTCACATAATGTGATCCTTGATTCTGATCTGTAGGGTATCTCTACTTTATCTCTTGTTGTGGATGGTTGTCAAATTGTTGAAAATGCTACTGTGGATCTCCAGATCCTCCTCTTTGGTAATTATTCTTTTGTAATCATAATGTATTTGACCACTTGGAGCGATGACATATATACTATTTCTTTCTATAACATATTAGTGGTGTGAGCTCTTTGTGTGCACAGAGCCCTCTTGAAATCCAATATGTATCTCCTCTACCCTTTGTCTATCCAGTCGAGATCAGATACTGAATCTACAAGACACCCAAGCCTTTCTCTATTCAAGCTTAGACAGAAGAAAGTTTCAGCCCAGTCTGGACCAAGCTTTCCCCACACCTAGTGTTAGCAACGGTCCCAACCTGGAGCCTCCAGTCTGGGTTTGGGTTGGATCCAAACCGTTTCCAAATCAACGGTTCAGGTTGAAACTCGAACCGAACTAGAAAGAACAGGCCAGGTTGACTCCACATTTTGGAACCGTTCAAATTACCGGGTTATTGGACGGATCCAAAAACGGGGGCAAAATTCTCCATACCCAACTTTTGCAATCCTGAATTTAATCAACTGAGCTATACATATTTATGATTTTGACTGTTACCTGTCTCGTTTCAATTAAGTTCAATATCACAAGTACAATGTGTTAATTTTGTATTGAAACATGGTAGTTTGACTTTGTAAGTAAAAGAAAGATGGCCAAAATTGTATTTAATCTTATGCAGTGGTAAATTCCAGGATGTTGTGGCATGTGTCAATCACCACAAATATTATAGTTTCAACCATATCTATTGTCGCATCATTGCCTATCTTTTATTCATCTTAAACATATCAGACCTGTAGACTTAACTTGAAAATTGTACAAACAACATTCCAATGAGCCTAGCGTTTGTGTTCCACTAATATATTGTATTAACAGTCTTTTCATTGTATATGCTTAAATATGAAACAATCCCCAATACTGACCAAGAAAATTACAAAATAAATGATATGCCCCATTATAAGAAACAGAAAACCAAAAGAAATATGAAATACAAATCAACACTCTAATGTCATTCATTCCCTTGTGCTGTTCGTGTTTCATGCGTGATGACAGGCCCAAAGCGGTTAATTACTACAGTTGCAATACGTCTGGACTTTTGTACTGGCCAAATAAAGTATGCAATGTTTGGGGCGGCAAGTACATCTGGCCATACTGCCTCATCAATGACATTGGAATCATCAGGGGGATTCATATCATCCTCATCGTCAGCCTCGACATGGTTGTCATTATAGAGTGGATCGTCCAAGTCACCGTTCCAATGGAGCCCATCGTCAGTATCAGCATTAGTTTCAGCTGAACTTTCATCATCACATTTATTAAAATGGTGGTTGATCCCATGTATTTGTTGTATATTCAGCACTTGGGTTGTACCACCAGGGAGGTCGATCCACGATAAGGACGGTGGGAGTGGTGATTTCTCAGTCAATTTGCAAGCTGCAACACCATCATGTTCAAAGGCCAACAAGGATGCTTTAACTGTCTCTTTAGAATCTGAAATATAGCCCATGGCTGTCATTTGTTTGTTCTGAGTGCGTGATGCCTTCTAAGTTGCCCGTAGGTTTTCACTGCCTTGCCCTATATTCGAAAAGTCATGAACCTTGGCCATCCTGTGCAGCATTCTTTCCTCTGCTGCTTCATTGAAGTTAAAATCGTTATCGGATACTGACGAATGTTTTTGAACTGTATCACCGTCCAAAATACCACAATTGGTTCTGGCAAACTGTCGAACAACCACTTTTTCTCGAAGTGTTTCCCCTGTAGTTTTTGACTGCCTCCACACAATGACATCTTGGCCAAGTGAAAATCATCCTTCCACTCCAACCCTGTATGGCATGATTGAGAAGATATTGCGTGCTATATTGGTTAGATCAGTGTACTGTGTGATCATCTTTTCCTGTTGTTGCCACCAATCGGTTACGTCAGGCCTCCAGAATGCCCTGCTGATTACTGTGGGGTCGGAATGATAATCATTAAGATTGGGATTCATTCGTCCCCAATTTTTGGGTACCTCGGGTGGTGAATTTGAATAAAGTGTGGTGGCTGTTAATAAATGTGCTGCGCAATCAGTACGACCAGGAGTATATTCCGCCGTGTTTGCGGGTGTATAGTCCTCATCATCACTGCACAAATCATATGGATCACAAGTCGATTGACCTGGCCCAGACACTGGTATAGAGGGGAAAGGATCGTGATTCAGTACTATATTGGATTTTCTGTCGGTCATAACTGAATTTTTGGTACAGTATTTGTACTTGACATCTGTTATGAATGGATCCTTGTACTGAGCAGTGCAGGAACCCTCGTACTCAGGATTAACGCCTATAGCCTTGTCCCACTTCCTAAATGATCGCAATATTTGAAATGGATCAAGGACTTGTACTGCAATCAGGAGAATGTCCATCTCTGGTGTTACTTCGGAGTAATATTTGGACAGCTTTTGGCGTGCTAACTTCAAAGCAAAGTACAATCCTCTTTCCCCAGAGTTTTTGTCTTTGCCAAAGCAGGCATGACGCTGTCCAGATGATTGAATATGTTATTATAAATTGTAGTGGCAAGGTGCAAAGTGTCAGTACGCTGTTTCGACATCCAAAGTGTTCAGTAACCAAATGGCCTCAGGACCTCCATTACGTATTAACGGTGATCCATTCGTCCTCTGTGGTACACAAACGCCGGTAATCACTGTAATTTGGGTTTTTGAGCCACTCGCGTGTAAACTCTTGCAATCTGTATGTCTGGTCGAGTAATTTCAGAGTTGAATTCCACCGAGTTTTTACATCGATGGTAGGCAGTACTGCAATTCGAACATTGGATTTTGGCTGTTGAGAAACTCATTACCTCTTCCCGGAGTCAGAGTGATCAATACAGCAAGCATTCTTTGCTATATCAAGAGTCAGTATTCAGAATTTAAGTGTAGATAGCATGCAGTAACTATGTTTTCAATAATTTTAGCTAATCTGGGCTTCATGGCTGCCACCTTAGAATTCTTCCATTTCCCGACTTCTGCAGCTTTTGGCTTTTGGTCAATGCCGTACTCTCTTTCTCTCCATATTGCTCATCATGTTCATTGGATTCCCATGATTTTGTTTGACCTTTCACTCCCAGATTACTCATGAATGCCCCTGAACAAAGATGAATGACATGCGCCATGCATGGTATATGGTTTCGTAATGACGAGCAGTCAATTCCCGACATTTCAAGTATATATTGTAGCTCCTGAGTCATTGAATAGTTGGATAAGGCATTATCAGTAGTTATTCCCAGTAATTGACGATCAGTAAGATCGAAACATTCCAGTACTTCCTTCAAATGCTCAGCCAATCGTGCACCTGTGTATTGCCTTTAACCTAGAGTTCTGTATCAGCGGTACCAATATTAAAACCAAGCAGCCACTAACCTTGACAAATGCAAGCTGTTTTCATGTAAGCACCAGTTGAGATCTATATAATACCCGATGACCGACAAAATGGCCAATTTATTTGTTGATGTCCAACCATCTAATGCTACACTGACTTTATTTTTTGTTGGCAACTGCTTTTTGATTGCATCAATTGTTAGGAAGTATTGTCTTCGGCAAATATTACTGAGAGTACTGGCTCAGGGCAGAACCAAATTGTGTCGAAAAGCATTGATCGTTTGTCGTAACTCGAGGTTCATAATAGCATTCCATGGGATATGTGCAGAAACAAATCCTAGCATCAAATAGCGGTTCCAGGTTTCTTGGTTGAATTCATGAGTTGTGAAGTCACTATCTGCCAATTTTGCATGTTCTGTCTGTCAAAATCAACAGTATAATCTTGGATTGTTAATCAATTTGTGTTTGATGGGAATAACTTGCCACCATGACACCATGACTGCCTTCTTCTTGAGTACAGCTAGAGCTTGCTCATCACCGCCGTACCAGTCAATAAAGTAATGTTAAACTCTGTTAACTTTTCCAGCTGTGCTTTGTGTCCCGTTGATGAAAGGTGTTTCCCTTAGTACTTGTTCTATTCTCAGATGGATGTACAAGAAACTGATGACAAACAATGCAAATGATGCCAGGGCTGCCATTTGATGCATTTGCACAAAGTTTGTAGAATTGCCAAGCTGGTGCATGCCGGGAGCCGCTCCATACAATCGTAGTTTTGGTTTGAACATTCATGGAGGTCCACCATTTGTAAATATCATTTGCAATATTTCATCAGTCAAATCTCGAATAAGACATGATTGGCCTTGGAAGATACATCACTTCGAGTGAGGATGTATCAATGCACTTTGCAGCAGCCATCGAAAAACAGTTCAAAGGGAAATGAAAGCAGAGTTGAAGAGATTTTCAGTTGAACTGCAGTCAAAAAATTGATTAGAGTATGGATATCTTGATGCTTAAATACTCACTTCCACAGACCGTTGTAGGAATACATGATAAACATGAGAAACGGTAGGTAAATAAAATTTGAGTATGGGCGAAGTATTTTATGCATAGAATTAGTCTATCTATTGTTCTGTTCCATATGAGTGCATCAAACTGCAGTAGCATTATCAGCACTATGACAATGTGTTGATACTCCATTAGCACTTAGAATTAGTTGTTAAGTCCATATGTAGCTCTAGCTCAAAAAGTTGATACTTGCTATCATCCGCTATTTGGAACTGATTAGGCAGTTATGATAGTCACAACTGTGATAACGTTAGCAATTTACCCAATCCCCGCATGTCGGAGATGTCGTATGACTAAAATCGTTGACACATTGTCCACACGGACTTTAGTCCTGCTCTACGTGTATTCTGTGCACAAAGAATATGTCTCATTTTAACAGCGGGCTATCAGCTGAATTAAATCAGATATGCCTAGCGATACGGTTCAATTGTGATTGATTACCCCAAGCTAGGTTGCTCGAGTGCATCAGTAAAATTGATTTGTCATAAAGACAGTCAAAACTTCAATTACACATATGCAGCTCACACAATCTGACGCGCTAGAGATGTTGTGCGACCAAACATTGTGGACGCTCCGTTGGTGCTCGCTTTTGTCCTACAGTCTACATGTCTAATTATTATAAATAATAAATATGATTATAAGGGGGCTTGATGCTATTCTATTAGAATATACCGTGCGATACAGATTAATCATGATTGAATTCTTCAAGCTTGGTTGCTGGAGTGCGTCAGTAAAAATAGATTTGTCGATAATGGCAGTCAAAACTGCAATTACACATATGCAGCTCACACAATCTGACGCGCTAGAGATGTTTGTGACCAAAAATGTTGATGCTTCGTGACGCTCACTTTAGTCCTGCAGTGTACGTGTCTAATTATGCATAATAATAAATATGATCATAAGACAGGCTTTCATGCATATTCAATGAGAATATGCTGTGCGATATGGATTAATGGTGATTTTATTCTCCAAGCTGGTTGCTCGAGTGCGTCAGTAAAAATTGATTTGTCGATAAAGGCAGTCAAAACTGCAATTACACATATGCACTCACCAATCTGACATGCTAGAGATGTTGTGCGACCAAAATTGTTGACGCTCTATTGACGCTCACTTTTAGTTCTACAGTCTACATGTCTAATTATGCATAATTAATAAATATGATTATAAGGGTGGCTTTCATGCTTATTGAATAAAATATGCCTGCAATACGGATTAATCGTGATTTAATTTCTCCAAGCTTGGTGCTCAGTGCATCAGTAAAATTGATTTGTCGATAAAGGCAGTCAAAACTGCAAGTACACTCATGGAGTCCCCACAATCTGACGTGCTAGCGATATTGTGTGACCGAAAATCATTGACGCTCCATTGACGCTCACATTTAGTCCTGCAGTCTATGTGTCTTGTCGTACGAATGCAGTATATTCGATTGTATCAGCAGGCTTTCATTCATATTCAATAAAATATACGTTTTCGATTATTTTTAAGCTCTTCTACTATCTGTTTCAATATGACTATATACGATGGATAATGGCACTACTATTTGACATGTGATGGACAGTTTGCATAGCTGATGAAACTTAGTTCTTTAGTATTATGCCTCTTACGACTGGCTTTACACAGTGTAAGGTCAATGAGGTGTGTTGTATTATATATAGCACACTTTCGTCATCCAGCCGGTTGTGCCAAATATTCATGGTCACCCTAAGGACTTTGTGAGATTGCCATCATGTGTACTGGGCCTGAGTGGCAGGTTAGGCAGCTGAAGTTTCATTTGAATTACGTATAATGACAGGCTTTTAACCTGATTAGGTATGAGATCAGACTGCAATTCGTGACGCAAATATGACAACACTGATGTAAAATTCCATTGGCAGATTCTGTGTCAATTAAGTTTTTACTTTCATTCTGAAATAAATATACTTAGCTCAATCATGCTGATAGGCAGTGTATCTTCTATATTAGGTGTACATAAAGTTCATTCATTTGGCACTATCCTTGCACATGCATAGACGATTTTTTTTATCTTTCACAACCTTGTTAATAAAATTATAGAAAACTAACAAATATGAAAATAGGGTAAAAAAAGCATTTGTATAGAAGACACTGTCGAAATCACCAATATGATAATCCTTCACTATACAACAATCTATATCTATGGACCACCATACTCCATACCCATATTTTCAGCCAAATCGGACATCTGGATAATAGTTAGTAGAGGAAAATTCTTGCAAGGGCTGATTCCACACCAATTCAACCATTTTGACTGACCAAAATGTATCAATAGTTTTATTAGGTTTGCCAACCCCTAGTCGCAAATGACTACTTCCAGGTGCAGAGGGTGGTTGGGGCATAAGTAATGTTGTCGCATCCATAAAATGACCGAATGCAACTGCATTGGCTGAATTTGTAATGGTATTCAGAGTAACCACCGCCGGAATCATCGATTCAACTGTGCCGTACTTCCTATTGTGCTCACAAAAGTAATTGTCTGCATCTGCTCATTCTAGTGTAGTCAATTCCTCGAGCTTCATCCGCTTCGTCCGAAGATATCCAGTCTTTCCTGTACTGATGTGTTGATTGTGCCAACTACCCAAACAGATTCATCTTCATCACTAAGCTCTGCATCGTCATTGTCCTCTCCATCCTCTTCCTCATCTTCATCATCTTTCTCATCTGAAGTTGCGACATCATCAACACTATCTCCAATTGCTTCCAGCATCTCTTCATATGTCATTTTGGTTGTACCAGCCGCTGCTCTTCCTAATACAGAGTCCTGCTCTCTCTCCACTGCGGCTTCTGCTTCCGCAACCCTCTGTCTTGCTGCTGCTGTTTCACTCTGCACAAATTCCTCAATCCACTTCACCTTTGCTTCCTTGCTCACAAAGTTTGATTCAGGATGGAGCTCAGCTGCACACCGCTTTTTGGAACGGAGACTGCGCAGAGCGCCAAACGCTCGGACCCGTTCTGCTTCGACACTAGTTCTGTCTTGGTTCGTATTATGACGTCGTGTTGTTGCTCGCATAGTTAATTTGCCATATTTGCACACAGCAAGTGCCGAAATGTTTTGTGTAGGGGTCTGAACCTCATTTGTTGCTTTGTGGTGTGGTTCGTATGAAGTTTGTGGAGGAGATGTTGGAAGTTGGACGGAGGTGGAAAGGTCGGTCTATATGGTTATAGTTATACTTCCAAAATGATTCTACAGGCAGGCGCTATAACTACAACAGCCTGGAAAAAAGCTCAACCTTAATCCAACATCCATTCAACTTGGCTGCAAACACTGTTGCACATGACATGGCTTCAGTTTTGATGGCTATTACCCCAAACATTCAACCACCGGTTACTATCTCAAAGGTTTCATATTGCCAGCCATTCAGCTATATGTATTATCAAAAGCCAACAATTAGCAGGGTGTGAAACAGGCCAACATCCTTGCGATTCTGCAGCCTTCCACAGCAGGGTCCAATGTGAAATACTACAATGCGATAATGTATATATTGACAGTTGAACACGATGATTCAACTTGATATTCGCATCAATTCTTATATATTCTTCTGGTTCTTCCTCTTCTCCAAACTCGAATTCTTCTCTCTTCACTTACCATATTTTCAAGCAATGGCTCAACCATAAGCAACTGCTTCTAGCAGTCAATGGGAGAATGTATCCACACCAATGCCCACCTCTATATTAAATCCAAGCGTTCAAAGCACTTTTCTCCAACGTCGCGCCGAGAATCCTCACTGAACTGCAGCTAATATTACAACAAGAAATATGTATGAAGACGAAAAGTTGAAAATTGTACGCCAATCTGGTGCAAAGAAACACAGGGATAACCATGCAATAGAATGTATGATACTTAATCTGCCAGAACGACAGTCAACAAATCAGATATAATTAGCTGCAATTTGTTCGGAACTACGTGAACAGTTCAACCAGAGCCAAAAAGGCAACCATTCTTGGTCTACCTAGGCATTCGTCTGAACAGTCCATGAGATGGAGCACCATGATGTTGTCAACTCCGGAGTTTTTGCAGACAAATTTTCTGCCAAATGACCTGGGGAGTCGACACAAGCATCCTCAAGAGCATTAGAGGAGGCCACAAAGGAGTATATGATTGAAGAAACTGCTTTTTCTAATGTTCAATTTTAACTACCGCAACTGAATTTTAGTAAGTTTTTAGCATGTTCACAACGATGGCCAGGCAAGGTGGGCGTGTACAGTGCAAGCAGGCGGATATGCACATCGCGCTTAACGTGGTTAATATGGCCACACAAGGCATATCGTGCTCTGCAAGCGAAGAAATGAAGAATTTGATTAAAAATCCTCACACAGATATTCGAGAAGAGAAGAAACGAGGTGTTGAGTCGCCAGGCCATAAGAGTGTGAAGGCAGTCATTGAAAAGCATCCATCCATGATCAATGAAAATCACTTGAATGGCTGCCTTCGTTGCCAAAACAAGATTCCTCGAAATCCTGCTACTCACTAGAGACGCACAGGCACGAAGCCTGGGACCACTACTGTACCAACGGTGTCGGCAGCACCAGTATCATCCGCAACCCCTGGACCATCTGCAGCCCGAGTAGCACAACTTAGTCCCAAAAGAGTGCTTCATCTCAGCCTTTTGAATGAATTTACCCCACTTGAAGATTCAGAAGACAATTATGATGGCTTCAGTACTGATGACAGCATCAAGGATATGTCAGGTATACACTCCCCCCTCTCACATGAATAATTACTAATCATCATTTCAAAGAGAACGACAGTGATGATGAAGATATCACCAATGCAGGGGAATTGGCGAGAGGGTTTATTGGGCATACTTAAATCATTTCGATATTTAATCCATTATTGAGTTTCTGCTGTCAAAATAAGCAATATAATGATGAATAAAATGGAATTGGATCTGTGAAGTGAGTTTTAATAATACTTCCATGCTATCTCTGAGAGTGAGTATCAGCAATTATTGAATCGCGATATATCAGTATCGCACAATATTTATTACTTAAATACGCATGAATGCTTGGCTTTACGTATGAAAATGCTGTAAATGCGCAACCATACATCTAGGGTACAAGTCTGAAAGTGAGTGTCAATGGAGTGTCAACAATTTTTGGTAATACCACATCTCTAGCGCGTCAAATTGTGTGAGCTATAGGAGTGTCATTGCAGTTTTAACTGTCTTCATCCACAAATCGATATTTACAGATGCACTCGAGCAACCAAGCTTGAAGGAATGAAATCACAATCAATCAATATCGCACAGCATATTCTTATTGAACAGGAATGGAAGCCCGCCGTTACAATCAAATCTTTTGTTTTTGCACAACAAAACACGTAAACTGCAGAAGTTCAAGAGTGCGTCAACGGAGCGTCCACGATGTTTGGTCGCACAACATGTCTAACTCGTCAGATTGTGTGAGCTCCATGAGTGTAATTGCAGTTTTGACTGCATTTATCGACAAATAATTTTTTACTAATTCACTCGACCAACCAAGCTTGGAAGAATACAATCATAATTAATCCGTATCGCACAGCATATTCTGATTGAATATACATGAAAGCCTGCCATTACAATCATATCCATTGTTTTTGCACAACAAAACGCGCAGACTGCAGCAGTAAAAGTGAGCATCAACAGAGCATCAACAATTTTAGGTCGTACAACATCTCTAGCGCATCAGATTGTGTGAGCTCCATGAGTGTGATTGAAGTTTTGACTGCCTTTATCGACAAATTAATTTTTACTGATGCACTCGATCAACCTTTGAGACCGAAATTGGACAAATTAAATCACGATTAATCTGTATCACATGGTATGTTCTTATTGAATATGTATGAAAGCCCGCTGTTACAATCATATCTATTGTTTTTGCACAATAAAACGCATAGACTGCATGAGTAAAAGTTAGCATCAACGGAGCGTCAACGATTTTTGGTGGTACATTATCTCTAGTGTGTCAGATTGAGTGAGCTCTATGAGTAAAATTGCAGTTTTGACTGTCATTATCGACAAATCAATTATTACTGATGCACTGGAGCAACCAAGCTTGGAGGAAATGAATCACGATGAATGTGTATAGCATGGCATATGTGTATTGAATATGTATGAAAGCCCACCGTTACAATCATATCTATTGTTTTTGCATGATAAGAAATGTAGACTGCAGGACTAAAAGTGAGCGTCAACGGAGCGTCAATGAGTTTTGGTCGCACAACACCTTTAGCACAACGGATATCATATATTTTGTTCATGTTTTCGAAATTTCAACGGCTTGTATCGATGAAATAGTTGTTAATGATGCATCCATACTACCTCTGAAATTGAGTATCAGCAATTATTAAATTGCAATTTATCAGTACTGCAAAATAGGTCCTTACTAACTATAGCTTATTGTTATTCTTTAAAATTGAATATACAACCTGCACGCGACTATACATATAGGCTACGGAACAGAAAGTAAGCCTCAACGGAGTGTCAACAGATCGCTAAGAACCAGCACAGAACATATGTTATATTTCCATCTCATATATTTTAAAGATCCTTTGAGAATTTTTAAATACAAAACAGCACCTAATGACTGGTTGAAATGACCTGCAATTGATTTTGGAGTACGAGCACAGTTCGCTAAGTAATGAATATATCACAATATTAAATTTTATCATATACAATGAAAATGCGGGCAGAAAGTATGAAATGTTGTTGAACTGTTAAATTTATCTCTCTATAGACGTATGTGCAATGCTTTCCATTCGCAAAATACGCAAGAATCCGTTTTTAGAACCCGGAGGTTGCACCCGGCGGGACTAACCAAACCCGGTAAAACCCGCCCGTTTGCCAGTTTGGTTCCAGGTTTGGAACCACTGATTCTGACCGGTTTGGGTTGAGTCCGGTTGAAGATCTGGACCACGGGTCCAGTCAGGTTCCAAACCCGGACCGCCACCAGGTAACCCGGAACCGTTGCTTACACAACCCACACCTGAATACTCCCAAATGAAACTGTATAAATAATTGTTACAAAATTATCCTTCACTCTTATGAAGATGGTGTCTACCCACAACCTCCCCTACATATGTCCAGTTTAGATGCCTGACGAATGTTATCCCAAACAGTGTGTATTCTGATCTATCGTTGATCATTTTTCTTTGCTGTATCCCCTCGAGTACTTAGATGCCCAGCTTGCAAACGCCTGCACTCATTTGTTTCTCATCAACAGAGAGCCCCATTTGGTTATATTGGTCCCAGGATATAAGGTTTTTGGTGTACCTCCCTCAAGATTGTCTGTTCACACATTGTCTTGGGTCAAGGAATTTGGTTCTGTTGTAATACTGTGTTGAAAACTGAGGGAATGCATTTGAAAGAAGGCAAGTTGCACTAGAAGAGGGACCACCGATCGAGGTCCATACTGAGTGGTTCAGAGTGGTTAGCCCAGTCTGAGATACACTTGAACACAATAGGTGAATGAGTGGACACACACTGGGGAAAGTGGGCAAAGTGAAAGTAAAACCTACAATATCCACATGATTGGTACCACCAAGTACGTCTTGGTAAACCAGATGGAGAGGGTGGTTGTCGATGGTATGTGTGCCTTCCTATTAGGTGTGGTTGTGATTCTAAAGATAACATTGTACAAAAATCATTTGGAAACACAGATATAAAAATTGATCACATATTCTCAAGACTTTCAACATACTTTGGACAATTAGCAAATACCAAGCAGTGGAAAGAAAGGCATATTATATCTCTTACCTCTTTGAGTTTTATGCTGTACCTCATTCCATAGTATTCTGATATTTCAATGGTAAACATCATTGTTTTATTGACATTTACCAAGGGGGTATTCTTCGCATTATTCGTATAAGTGAACATGTAGAAAGTGGAAACGTCAATGACAGGAAGGCAACAATGATGATGAAATCTCACTCATATTGTATATGAGTATGACTACTCAACTTCCTGTTTGAGGTACATTTATGCAATACTTTGCATGATTTCTACCATGGCATATCTTATACAAACATTACACAAAAGGATAGTGTCACCAGTGTACCACAAATCGGTTCAAATATGGAATCAGATGAAAGGTAGACATCCTCAGAACCAATGAACTGGATCTTAGTAAGCTGCAAGTATAATTCTTACAACCAGATTGTATAATACTTGAGGTCCAAACTTCATTTGAATGGTTGTTGAATATTCTTCAGTAACATAGCTTACATAGTTTAAACAATATTTTTGGTAAATATGGACCAGCATGAGAAATATTCATTTGTACAATAAGCCTAGTAAGATGAAATATATAATTATACAGTATGCCTTTTGGAAATACAGCTTGGTTGTGGCGATTCTAGAAAGAAATACAGTAATATGAAAAATGAAAAGTAGTTCAGATTGATATTCCACACTCAAGATGGTCAACTTCCAGGTGGTATATATCGATAGATATTGGTGCAGCCAATATTTGTTGAGCTAATGCAATTCGAACTGTGTGATTGAAAAATTGCTGTGAAAGAATCTTTTGTGTCCATTGTTTGAACCCCCTGAGAAATCACCACTACATTCTGTTTGACTTGCATGGCTAGATCAATTCGAAATCGCATGACTTGTTTCGTCTGCAATACGAAATTATCCCACCAGAACTGATTAGAAGCTTACTACAAGGAGTTTCACCTGATTACCCTGGCTGAATATCTTTTGCTGAACAGTACTATACCTCCAGTTGGCTGGAACTGTCCAGCACCAGCTACAATTAATGTAAGTAGGTGTACCTGAATCATCCCAAGATATCTGATCTATATCAAGGCAAGCCAGCAGACATGAAACCAGACATGCCACCATCCAATGATTTCTCCTACAGTGAATCTATAGACCCTCAGAAGCCAGACTCAATATGTACACCAAACTCAATGAAATCAAAATATCACAGCAGTATCATGCAAATACTGGCTGCCAGTTGTCAGGCTTACAGTGTTGCTACTGGGGAGCAAAACAAAAATTGTACATGCGTGGATCAATCAAACCTAAGGCTTTCATTCAATTACATGTATGACTTCCAGTAAGCTCAATCCTGGTCTGAGATCTCCATAACTTAAATTGACCGGTACCTCAAACATGGACTTGATGACTTCCATATCAAGACTTTTCAATCAGCTACTGAGTTGTGGGCACTCTTGGAATCTATAGACTTCAGTTCAGATACAGAGAGTTGGCTAGAACACAGTTTACAAACATTTGGCACATTGTATTATCAACATATATTCAGGTACATCAAGTATCTGTTGGCTCATATTCCATTTGCCATACACTGACATTTTCAATTGGTAAAAATGGCAATTCTGAAGGGTATCACATATGCAGTGAAATGAACACTGGTATATAATGGTGGCAGACTCAAGAGCACTTGTCCACAGGCGCCACAATTGTACCAGATATTTTTGCATTAGATAAAACACATGTAACAAATTTTTCTGGTGATAAACAGGCCAGGCCCTTATACTTGACTATGGATAATATATGAAATAATGTCCACCAGATCCCCAAGAAGCACACCTGGAACCTTTGTAGACTCATATCATGAACTCCAAAAGGTGCCAAAAACACATCTGATAGCTGGTATGACTCAATCCATATGATTCTGTTGGTGTTTCCAGAATTCAATATCTGTGGACCAAGTTTGAATTGGGATTGTGCGCATGGTTTTTGAGCATGCTACTTTCCACCGCTAATGGCATAGGTTGGTAACTATCCAGATTATGAAATGATTGCTTGAGTTTCATACAGGTCTGGCCCTATTTGTGAAATATACCAAGATGCACAGATGGGACATTCAGGTCAACAAACAATCCTTCATTCAAGAAATCAAGAAACCTATGGTGAACTTCTTAATCATAAACAGATTGATTGAGTAATAGTATCTGGAGTACATTCATTCGCTAACAAGTTCTGGCAATACCTTCCCTGCAATATATACAGACTATGGCAAGCTAATGATTTTCATCCATTGCTTCTGGAATTGGTACTGGATCTATTTGATTGGCTTCCCAAATACCTTAAAGACCAAAATTTCAATGACCAATTTGATAAGCATTTAACTTTCATAACATGGAATCCGGATCTCCAACTATGCCACAATATCATTGATTCATTAATGAATGAAACATGGCAGTGGGGTGAGATCATGGGAATTGGTAGAATTTTAGCAGTTCATTGCAATACAATGTTGGCTGGCTCCATGAATGACGAAACGAATACAGACAATATTTCTTTCTATGAAGAACTAATCAGAACCATACGGGAATTATACACATTCTGCTGACTTATTAGCCAATGAAGCCACTCTCATTGATCCCATACAACAGTTCATGATTTGCTCCAATGATTCTGCAGATTGATTAGTGATTTTCAAAAAATAACTATGTTACCGACTGCAGAAGCTAAAGTTACGAATCATCTGAAATGGGAATCTGTTTCAATATATACAGAAAACATTGTCAAGATCTGAGTCGCAGTAGAGAAACAAGTGTATGGGGCCCACAAAATTAATTTTGCCAAATGTGGACAAGTTCAGACACATCTGGATTATACAAAAATTAATGACAGACATTGAAATACTTTGAACTGGAAAGTGAAATATATGGAATCACTGTGGCATATTCAAGACCATAGTATCCAGGCAAATAGCTTTTTAGCATTGTTGTTGGAGCAACATGGCATTCATGAGCTCTGAAATACTCTTGAATCCATATAGTACGCTTTGGTTACCCCAAAATATATATATTAGCCATATATCAGAGTCACTTTGGCCTATGGATTTGGAACACAATTTCACAATTGATATCTCATAATTTTTGTATATTTTCAATTTGAAACATGGCTACTACTCCAAAAATAATCTGAACTGAACATAACACATATTTGAATTCAATGACTGCCATAGTAGCCAAGACAATATCGATGAAACTCTCGATTACATTGTACTTGAAAACTGGTATGATTTTCAATTGACTAAGATAAGAAATTATTTGAAAGTAGCTTGAGTATTAATATACTTTTTGGCAAGTCCAGCTTACTTGAAACTAAGCTTTCAATCTCATATAAGTAGTTGAAATTTGATGAAATACATGGTGAGCCCACTGACTACCCCTTGAAAAATGGCAGAATGAAACAATAATTCACCCAGTACTACTAAATAGGAATAACTTGAGAAAAATTCATATTTGTGGGGAGTGAACGAGGGTCGAACTAAAATCTCTTATACATGAGGCAAGTGATTTGGAAATTCACAATCTTTGAAAGCAATTTCATGCTCAAAGTGAAGAAAATTAGGGAACATCAATTTTATATCTTGTATTGCATTACAATTATTAGAAACAAATGGACAAAGATTGAATCAAACTATTCAATACTCTGTCCAATGATTACCAACCATTCTACTTTTCTGCCACCCTCGACCAAATAGAACTCCACTGTGAGCTAGAATATACCAATGCTACTGTGGGCGCAATGCCAAATGCACATACAGTGTGGGTTCAATATTCAGAGTATGAGTATAAGCATATTGAAAATACCTTTCAAGGTCAAGCTGTGTTGCTTCCAAACTTATATTTCACCTGGATACAACCTAACAAGATTCTACAGTTTCAGAAACAGCAACCTGATGGTAAAATACTACCAATATTCTGCAAACAATATAAAAGGAGATAGAAATTGATATTTCATCCACAACCTCAAATATATATATTAGTGATTCCAACAAAATTTCAAGACTGAAGAGGCAGGGGTGACATGGTTGATAGCATTATTTGAGTGGTAAAATTGAATAATATAATGCACATTATTCCAGTTGGAACGATTGTTGGGCCTGCACATTTGGTCAGAGCAAATAAAGATGTACTAATTTGTGGTAATAACGATGGAAATGATACAAGGGTATGGTTATTGCACAACTAGGTGGACCTGGATTCATACTGGACTATATATTGATAGTTAAAAGATTGCTTTTGGTGCACCAATCATTTGAGTTTAGGGCAGTTGGGTATTTTGTGAGGTGGGACATGAGTTGCAATACCATTTTGTAGAGTAATATGGCATTTATTGTTTACTATTATGAATAATAGTTAGAAAGTGCAAAAGCCTATTGGTCCTGAAAGAATCAAGTACATGGCAATCTAAGACAGTTGAATGGCTTTCCAAGTACACTCAGAGGTTTGCTTAGTGCTGGTGAGTTAGAAATTAGCCTGGGTTTCTAGCACACTGGGAGGTTTTGTGAGAAGCTCAAAATAGATTCAAAATTTGGCTCCAGAAGTTGTCAGAGGATCCTGTCCATGCTCAGAGTTTCTCTAGAAGAGTTGGTATGAGCTTCAGCAGTGTACAAATTTCTGTCCATTCCACCTGGAGGCTCACAGGGTACCTTCCCATGCTTTGGACTTCTCCCAGAGTATTCCTAAATGCTCCAAGACATTCCAAAACTATGTCAATTACTTCCAGATATTCCTGGAGTATCATCCCTTGCTTCTGAACACTCTGGAAGGTTTGGTCAAAGCTCCAAGATATTTCTAAACCATACTATTTCTCCTGGCAGCTCCCAGATTTGATACTGATGTTCCAGAGGAATCGTATATTTTGCTGATGTACTCATTTAATATGAACAGTACTGTTGGCAGGTTACTTTTCAAGCCAATTCACTTGCTTTGAAATTTGATTGTAGTATTGTGAAGTTGTAACCAAGGAAGTTCAAATAATATGGAGTAGTCACCAAACTTTGTAACAAATACTAGTAGTTGTTCTCAATGTCCACATATTTCTAAGTTTGATTTTGCCATTGTTGTAATAGTCCCTGATTCAATAGACTGTATATCGATTACCTCTATCTATTCTGGCTGGGCTGCCTCATTTTCTTCTAACTGATAATTGTGAACAACATCTTTGTCCTCAAATATTATGCCTAAGTGTCTACAGTCAATTATTGTATGGGCAATAACTGATTTCCCTGTGATATTGAGGGAGCATATCGCAATGAGATTCTTGCTTTCGATGAAAGATCCTTGCATTTCCACACTATTGATTCAAATCAGCAAAATTCCAATGCTACACTTGACATTCATTGACTAAGTGAATTTGTACCCTGTGCAATGACCATCATTATTGCACTGATCCAAACATTCTTCAATTCAATGGAATTTGCCTGCTGTTTTCTTTGATCTTAGTTTTCCCACAACAGATAGATTTCCACCAGTCTTGATACTGCGTTCAATATTTTTTTACAACTTGCTGCAAAATGGTTAGAATTGCTGCAGTATATACATAGTCCCCCATCCCCTCAACACTTGCATTCTTCAGGTGTGATTTTCTTTCACTTTGCAGTTGATAGGCTCATGCGGGTAGGACCATACTAACCATCTAATGTTCCTGTCAGACAGGTATCTGGGGCAGATGTGGTAATGTTCATGGTTTCATATTTCATTGGCCCTATTGCCCATCTTCCTGACTTTCTTTCCACAGCTAGGGCTTGGATTTTTGACTCATTCTTTGATTATAACTGGATGAATTAACGAGATCTGGGGCAGTGTTACAATATAATTGTCATGTTTTAATTCTTCAGATTGGCCTAGTAGTAATACCTCCAATTTGGCTGTATCATTTCAATCAATATCAGGTACCCTTTGCTGGATTTCCATATAATACTGTACAAATTCCTGGTTTGTTTGTCAGAGTTTGGGATGTTTTCAGTTGGCGGTGGCTTGTATATCTTGGTCTCCAATGGACTGCTGTAGTATATCTATGGGTTTTTCCAGATATTCATGTTTCAGATGTTGAGATGTTCTGTGAATGTATGGTTGTATCAAATTTTAGGCTACATCTTCAAGTTAATCAAGTGTACACCTTATCTTTGATTGCTCATCAAAGAATCGTGTTGATATATGAGTAAATTTTATTGTAAAAGGTACTATTCGATTGAAAAATGCTGTTTTGTCTGATTTTGAAAATTGCAAAATTTTACCGCCCTTGTGGGTTCTACCTTCACTATTACCTGTTGTTCATGCAATTGCCAACACTCTGTCAACCAGTATTCAATACATTTTTGATGATTTTTCTAAAATCCTCCATTCTTTCAGTAAAGCTTGAAATTCCTGTCCTATTTTCTTCATATCCATGGGTACTGTGTTAGCCAGTTGTCATTCCAAATTCATAATCTTCAATTGTAATTCACTATCATTACAGGCCGGTAGTATTTCTTTCAAGAGCTTGACTGAGTGTTCTGTGAACACCAGTACTCTGTGGTTACTTTGATTTGTTTGGGGTTGTGTTCTGTATCTACCAATTTAGAAATTCTTTCTGAAAGAATGGTGATTGGATCGTTTTGCTCACCATATTGATTCTCAATTCAGAATGCTGGTGCCATTCCCTTTGGTCCTATATACTCTGTCATCTCATCAGTCGCTTTCAGGATATTTGTTGATTGGATGCTGTGAAATTGGTTAGACATATTTGTGACATAATTACAAAATCTAGTTCCAATATTTCAATAAGGTGCATACCATTGTTCAAATTGCTGTTTGATATGATTACTTGTATTCTCAAAATGGCATTGGTAAACGTAGTTGTTGATATTGAATGTTGGCCAGTATAGGCAATGTACCACTTCCAGGGAGTCGTTGCAAATATGTTTCCACTAATTGTAGATTTTCCAGTATATCCAACAGATATTGCTACAGGAAATATCATATGAAGTACACATACTGGGGTTCCAGCACATTAACACCTGATGGCAAACTGTTTATGATTTGTTGTTGGGGAATATATTCTGCTATTCGCAATTTGGACTTGGTAGTTGCTTGGATCAATGATATTTTTTGATCACTTCAATATTTACTTGAATACCTGCTTGAACAAAATATATCTCTTCCAATATAGAATTGTTTTTTGTTGAAATATGGCAAAGGACTAAAGCAAATAGATTTAAAAACCGATAGTTCAAAGTGAACAAAAAATTCAATTCAGCCCTTCAATACAGTTAAAACAGATATCAAATTTTTCCACCTTGAAGTTACAGGTGATACTGGCCAGCTACTTCTGGTGTGTTTTACAGGGACAATAGATTGTTGGATTTTGTTGATTGAGTTCTAATTCCATAGAGGTCTCTGAACAATAACAGACATATATACAGTCATAAGTTTCCTTACTGATATTTTAAACTATAAGTATTTTTTGTTTCCAAATATTTCAGGGTATATAAATCTTCGAAATTTCTACAGGCACAGTGAACAGATGTGTCTCCAGTGGATACAGATTGCTAATCTATTTTTAAAGTAGTTTGCAGATTGAAAATCCATGAAGACAGTATTCTATATAGTATATCAATAATAACAGCCTAAATGCGGAGGGTATCAATATACAAATTCAAAATATAACTGATAAAATTACTTGTAAATTTATTTTTCTGTCAAGGTTTTAGGGCTTAGAGTTCTAGGGGTCATGAAAATTAAACTGAGATTTAGAATTGCAAGTATTTCAAAGAAGATGAAAGACTGGAAATCCAGAATTACAGAAGTAAACAGAAGTACATACTCAAGCTATCAATTGTTTTGCAGACTATAGATCAAGTGAATAGCAAACCAATCCTCTGCAAAAACATCCTCCTTATATACAATAAATGCAATCATCATCACCTTAATTCACTTGTTTAATATATATCCACATATTACCCATTTTTGTACACCTTCTTTATATCCTCTATGCTTTTACAATTCATTACTATCTACCTTGGCCTATTGTCTTTGGCGATTATTGGTAACTGGTTTCTTTATCTTTCGAAATCCATTTTATCATTTGAAAACTCATTTGTTATTCTTGTGATATATAAATCTATTTCTTCCAAATGAATTTCACTGTCCATCATCAACCCTGATTC